>PVIH01014425.1:0-53871 GCA_004025045.1 Sigmodon hispidus | reverse complement strand
AGTATTCTAGTTTGGCATCCATGCTGTTTTAGCGTCTGTATAACTTCTGACCAAGCCCTTCTAGCTTTCATCGTTTCCATTGAATAGTCAGGCGTTATTCTGATGGGTCTGCCTTTATATGTGAGGTGGCCCTTTTCTTTTGCAGCTCTTTAAATTTTTTCTTTGTTCTGTATGTTTTGTGTCTTGATTATAATGTGGCACGCTGACTTTTTTGGGATCGTATCTATTTGGTGTTCTGTAAGCTTCTTGTATCTTTATAGGCATTTCCTTCTTCAGGTTAGGAAAGTTTTCTTCTATGATTTTATTGAAAACATTATCTGTGCCTTTGAGCTGGTATTCTTCTCCTTCTTCTATTCCTATTATTCTCAAATTAGGTCTTTTCATGGTGTCCCAGATTTCCTGAACATTTTGAGTTACGGCTTTTTTAGTTTTACTATTTTCTTTGACTGATATTTCTATTTGAGCTACTGAGTCTTTCACTTCAGAGATTCTATCTTCCATCTCTTGAACTCTGTTCGTTATGCTTGTATCTGTAGTTCCAGCTTTTTTCTTCAGGTTTTCTATTTCCATTTTTGCCTCATTTTGCGCCTTTTTTATGGCTTCTATTTCAGCTTTCATTTCAGCTTTTATTTCAGCTTTTATTTCAGGTTTTAGTTCCTGGCATGTTTCTTTCATAGATTTGTTCATCTCTTCCAATTTTTTGTTTGTCTTTTCTTCTATTTCTTTAAGGTTTTTTTCATATCTTCTTTGAGAGCTTCGATGAACATCAAAAAGGAATTTTTGGTGTTGCTTCCTTCTGTTTCCTCTTCATTACTCAGTTTAGGCCTTGTATTTGTAGGATCGCCACTCTCTTCTGGAGTTACCATGTTGTCCTTTGTAGTATTATGTAATTTTTTGCACTGACGTTTGCCCATGGGTCCTGGTCAGTTGTGGCACTTGGGTTTGTATGCCTCCTGTCACCTTTCTGGTCTGGGTCTGATTCTGTCTTTCAGAGACCCCTGCAGTTGTTGATTCGCTCAGTTTGAGGTCGTGGTGGGAGGCCTGCAAATTCCCTAAGCAGGAGCTGTTTTTATGGTCAGGGACAGAGCCTACCTGCCCCTGCTCCAGAGAGCGCTGGGACTCTGCAGCCAGCACTGGGTCCCAGAAGTGGAACCAGAAGCAATGGGAGCTCAACTCTCCCTCCCTCCCAGGCTAGGATATAGTCGCTGAGGTCTCTAGCCCCCTCCTGACCTCTGGGCGGGGTCCGAATCCGCCCTTCAGAGACCCCTGCAGTTGGTTCGCACAGTTTGAGGTCTTGGCGGGGTTTCCCTCAGCAGGAGCTGTGGAAGTGGTCAGGGACAGAGTTTACCTGCCCCTGCTCCAGAGAACGCTGGGATTCTGCAGTCAGCACTGGGTCCCAGAAGTGGAACCAAAAGCAATGGGAGCTCAACTCTCCCTCCCAGGCTGGGATATAGGCGCTGTGGCCTCTAGCCCCTTCCTGACCTCTGGGCGGGGTCTGAATCCGCCCTTCAGAGACCCTGCAGTTGGTTCGCTCAGTTCGAGGTCGCGGCGTGGCGGGGTTTCCCTCTGCAGGAGCTGCGGATGTGGTCAGGGACAGAGTTTACCTGCCCCTGCTCCAGAGAGCTCTGGGATTCTGCCAGCAATGATTTTTAAGTTGTTGAAGAATGCAAGTGCACAAATGTGAGAGATTTCTTAGCCTCTGGGAATTTATGTAAGAAATTATGATGATTAGTTTAAATAATCACCCTAAAAGTGGGAAGCACCAGTTCCTCTACTGCACAAAAGGGGAAAGTCTAACAGAGTATCAGCATTCATAACCCTCTGTGTTCCACATTGTAATGCACTGTGATCAATTGCTTCAAGCTCCTAATACCTTACCTTCCCTACCACAAGGAATTGTACCTTGAACATTGATCTAAAATAAACTGTAAGTTGTTCTTAACAACAGAAAAGTAACTATGACACATGTGAAACCTATAAAAGGTATTTTTCCTTCCCTGCAACTGCAGCCTACCTACCTGAATGCCCACAGTGTATGTGGTAAATACAATGATTTATTATTTTCCCTTGTTCTTTGGCAAAATATATTTTCCACAGTGAAACATGAGTTCATTGCTGGCCCATACTCACTCATATTTGCCTCAGAATAAATTATCTCTGGAACAAAAGTTACGTTTTGCATTGAAAACTTTGGAGTCCAATATTTGCTATTCTTAAACTATTTATTTGGAACACTAAGGTAGAAGTCCTAGTCAATAAACCAGAAAATGATTATAGAAAGTATACTTTAATCAAAATTTTAAAGCATACAAGAAACTGAATAGAAATGTTAACTCATAAAAACATAGGGTTTTGAAGATTATCAAATTCTATAAAGATGTTAAAAACAAGAAAATCAATTTTAAAAGTTTAGAGGGTGCATTAACACTAAAGAGAAATTCTAATTTTTCTCAGATTTCTGGACCCATCTATCCTCTGTTCTTGCTTTCTCCATAAAAGCAATTTGAACATCCTCCTCCACCACAATTCCTTTCCACTCACCTCCCTAGCATTTAACAAAGGTGAAGTTTTGTACGAAAGACATAGAATGTTCTGACCTAATTTGAGATGAACAGGAAATCCTTGTACTAGCAATGTTGTCTATAAAAAGGATTAGCTAGAAATGTTGTCTGTGGGATTTTCCAATGTATAGCACCCTCTTAGGGTTTCAAAAGTGAATAGGTGCATCTTTCTGCCTTATGAGCAATGGTTTGCTGACTTATATAAATGACTAGAGCTAATAGTTTCAGAAAACATAGCTTAGGGGTAGCTTCATTTACAAAATTGGAGAAAGACTGCAAGTAGTTTAACAAAATAGATGTTAATCATAAAACTGCCTATAAAACACTAAGATAAGATACATACCCTGAACTATGGTGCCAGAAATATTCCCAGAAGCTATTCATGAGAGCAAAAAGATTGTAAGTTAAGGCCAAGTGAAACTATAACCAACTTGCTGATGTCCACTGATTGTTTTACATGCATGAGTCTTTTGTCTGCATGTATGTCTGTGCATTCTGTGCATATCTTGTGTTGGCAAATTTCAGAAGGTCAGAAAAGAGCTTCAGATACCCTGGGACTGGAAATACAGGCAATTAGAAGTCATTGTGCGGATGCTGGAAATTGAACAATGGCCCTCTGCAAGGGCAACCAGTGTTCTTAAGAGGAGAGTCATCTCTCCACTCACTAATTCAGACTTTTAAAAATGTTTAAACAGTGCCAGTATGGAACTGTGCCTGCTACCAAGCATGACAACCTGCGATTAAACACTGGAACTCAAGTAATGGGTAAAGCAAATTGCTAGGCATATATACATGCATGCATATCATTTATTAAATAAGAAATAAAATATTCAAACAACACTCAATAATTCTTCCTGAGATCTTTGAAAATGGCAAAAGTTATGCATTATGCACTCTGAATTTATAGAAAAGCTAAGAAAGTAATTAGCAAATTTGGTTAAAGAAAATAATACAACATTTGCTATACTTCACTCAAATAACCTCATTAACTTGGCTTCCAAACTTTAAAAAACTTATCTTTTTAAAGTAATTAAACCAGCTAATCTCTCAGGCAAATGGACCTACTGATGCTTTCTATACTGAGTTATGTATTAGTAAGTGTTATAGGAAGACTGCCCCATTCAAGAAAGACTTGTAAAACTTACTTAAACAGGTGCTGTTCTAAAATAAACAATAGACTTACGAGGGGAAATTTGAGTAAAAGTAAAAGACAAATTATGGCCACTCTGAAATAATTCAGGGATATATTCCTTTTCTTCTTAACAACATCTTAGGAGAACTAATTATTAACCCAGAGGAAACAAAGGTCCTAAAAGATACGTGGACAATATTTTACATACCACCAAGTTGGAGTTGGAGATGTATTGTGTGTGTGTATGTGTGTGTGTGTGTGTGTATAAAGATGATACAGATGTATCCCTTTTGCATTCCCCCTACTTTGTTCTCTTCTAATATCCACAATATTACACATATTATTTATTTTTAAAAGGTGTATTTTACATGTATGAGTATTTGTTTGAATGCATGTATGTGAGTCAGTCGGATACCTGATGTTCATGGAAGTCAGAAAGAAATGTGAGATTCTCTGGAATTAGAGTTAAAGGTAGTTGCAGCCACCATGTGGGTGTTAGGAACTGAATCAGAAAAGAGATAGGTAGAAGGAAGGTGGAGTCAGTCAGCCTCCATCTGACCCCCTCAAGTCATTCCCCCCCAAAGAATAGCCATGTAAGGAATCCAGGTAAGCCACAGGATGGGCCATGAGGCACACAGATTGCTAGAAATGTGTTGAATTAAGACGAAAGAGCTAGATAGCAATGTGCCTGAGACATAGGCCAAACAGTATGAAATTAATATAAGTGTCTGAATCATTTCTTTGGAGGATAAAAGCTGCTGCAGGCAAGGTCAGAACTTCAGGCCAACACTGGCCCGGAAATCATCAACAACAGATGGTGTCCCAATATGGGCCAAACACCTGCATAAAGCCTAAGAAAGTTTAAAAAGCTTTAAAAGTGTTCTATATCACTGAAACACAACCAAAAGCAGCTTTCTGAATTGCATATTTGAACTGATTTATGTACAGAGATGGAGATGTTCAGGCTGGAATTTTAAAATAGTGCACGTTCATGGCAGGCAGCTTAAACCCATGTGTCTTAAACCTGTACGACTTGGTATAAACAACAAACTGCATGTGACTGATTTAAGGTTTTTGCTTATACTGCACAGAAAGGAAACAGATTCAAAAATGTTTTTGCTGATAGCAGCATTTCCTGAGTCCGCTCTGTTTGTTGACAGCCAGAGAGATACAGCGGGTACCTCTGCCATACTGAAAAGCCACCCAAAAAGGCAGAGTCAGCAATCACAGTGATATCAGCATTTTAAAAAACTCTTCTGGTTAGAAAATGATTAAGAATTCACAATAAAACAGTTTTAGACTCAAAAAACCGCTGAATGTGGTTCAATGTGTGCAAAATAAGCATAGGCTTCAGAGAAGAAACAAAGAGTAAAGAAAGCCCTTAAAAAAGAGAAATAGAAATAAACTTAAAAAGGACACCTAGAGATGGCAGATAAACCAAGAGTCTAGATTATATTTATTGTGTTTTCTTTTAATTTTTTAACTTTTAATGAGCTAACTGCAGAAATACAATTAATTGCTAAGGCTGTTAAGTTAAACAAATATATACATTTTAGGTATATTTTGACTTTGAAATCTGTTTATAAGAATATGTTGCTTGGGAAAGGAGTTTCTGCTTTTGTCTCCACAGAAGATCAAAACCTGTGTATTGGGTTTCATTTGCCAAGGCCACCTGAAAATTCTCTGATGGGAAGATTAGCTTCCAAGATGCCAGTTGAGATGATCCAACCTCAAGATCCCATGAGATTGTAAGTGTTTTGATCTGCAGGAAGTAGTAAAAGAAAGAAAGCTGCATCCAAGTTCCCCCAAAATATTGCTTATTGATGTTTGTTTTCATTACAAGTGGTGTTAATGGTCATAGTCAATCTCTTTCAAGAAAAGGGATGAGTTATGATATAGGAATGATTAGAAAAGATAGATGGATTTTGGTTTATTGATACACAATTAAAGTCAATTATGTTATGCTGTATGTATTTTTCTACTCTTGATTAAGGTATGATGCTTATGAAACTCATTTAAAATTGTAATATGTAGTTGAAAAATACAGATTAATAGTTATCTATGATAACCAAACTTATAGTCATGTTAGTTAGGTTTTTGTAGGAATACAAAGATATATTTCATTTAGATAGTCTTCAAAAGCTTCAAAAACATGCAGAATATGGCATTTAAAATATTTTAAAAACTTAGACTTTTCTGAACAGTGAGATAGGTCTGCTCCTGGCAGCACCAATGTTTTTCTGGAAAATGATGGGCATGAAGAAACTTCATGTGGAGTTTACTTTGTGGCAACAGTTATCTACTGGACAAGAAACTCTTCTGGTATTGACTGCTTGATAGTATGATGTATAAACTGGACATGGAGATTCCATAGGAAAGAGACCTCTGAACTTTGGCATAGCAAGTTGATATTGTCCTTCAGGTTCCTGCTTTGCAGAGAAAATTACCAGACATCCTTCTGGACACAAGGAGAAGCAACTGATGAACTGTGCCAGATTTCCTGTGTCACTGAAAGATATGCCAGAGACTTTGGGCCTATAGGCTGAAGATAGATGCCCCAATGTTACAAAGGAACTTTGGGTGACTGTCCAGGCAGACAGGTGTCATCTCTGTCATTTTGTAGACTTTGGAAGTTGTTTGCACTTCCTGTTTATTTGGGTAATATTATATCCTTCTGTGGTGTCTGATATAGTTGAAGGTTTAATAATTATAGGTATAGTTTTTCTTAGTTAATTTAAAAGCTATTTTAGATATGAAACTTTAGACTCACAAGGAAAAGGTAGATAAGGGAACATTTTCTTTAAGTTAATTAATTACAAATAGATTAGATATTGTAACTGTAACTTTTACTTGATAGGTATTCTGCTGTATGTAATTTTGCTATATGGAAATTGAAACCTTCTTTTTTTATTAGACAGAAAAGATGAAGTGTGGTAGAAATATTCTCTGTATGCTGTTAATAAAGTAACTGGTTTGGCCTATGTGGAGCACTGTAGAAGTGGGTAGAGAATCAGAGGAGAGACAGGTAGAAGGAGGACAGAGTCAGTCAGTCACCATCTGACCCCCGAAGAAGAACCATGTAAGAAATTCAGGTGAGCCAGAGGCAATGCCACGTGGCAGGTAGATTACTAGAAGTGGGTTGAATTAAGATGAAAGTGCTAGGTAGCAATGTGCCCTAGACATAGGCCAAAAAGTATGAAATTTAAAAAAGTCAAAGCATTTTATTACCACCATACTTGCTCCATATGAACTACTCTGAGTTGAAAGCAAACACTACTAGTTTGTAATTTATAACATGAAAATATAAAGTATTTTGATAAAATTAAATAAATAAGCAAGGGTAAAAACATACAAATTTAGTTTATACTTTTATTTTCATAGCACACCAGTATTTTTAAGAGACACAAGCACAAATTATATGCATATATGCATATAGATAGATTCATTGATCACATATATGTGATAGTTTGAATGTAACTGATCCCCATAATCTCATAAGGAGTGGCAAAATTAGAAAGTGTGGCTTTGTTGGATTGGATATGACCTTTTTGGAGGAAATGTGTCACTGTGGGGGCAGGTTCTGTGGTTTCCTATGCTCAGGACACTGTCTAGTGTCTCAGTCAACTTCCTGCTGCCTGCAAGATTTAGAGCTCTCAGCTACTACTCCACCGCCATGTCTGCCTGCATGCCACCATGATCCCTGTCATGATAATAATGAATCAAACCTGTAAAACTAAGGGAGCCACCCCAACTGAATGTTTTCTTTAGAAGAGTTGCCATGGTCATGGTTGGTTTTTTTTCGGAAATAGAAATCCTAAGACAATATATAATATATATAAATGTATTTATGGAATTAACAACATAAAGTACAGTTAGAGAATCTCTAAATTTATCAATTTATTTATGTACCAATATGTGATAGAGTTGGAGAAAATGCTCAGTGGTTTCTTGCTGATTATCTAGGATAACAGAGTTCAGTTTCCAGCAATCACATTTGGCAATTCAGTATCACCTGTAACTTCAAGTTCCAAGCAATCCATTGTCCACCTCTGGCCTCTGTGGTCACACATGCATGCACACACACACACACACACACACAGAGAGAGAGAGAGAGAGAGAGAGAGAGAGAGAGAGAGAGAGAGATTTTGGAGTTGGAGAAATGGGTTGGGAGTTAGGAGCATTGTAACGGGCCCAAGATAAGTTCTCAGAACCCCACGTGTCAACTAACAACAGACTATAACTAGAATTCTGGTGTATCTGGCCCTTCTTGATTCTTGGAACAATAAACATATACATGATACATATACATATATGCAGAAAATCTGTTATAAATATACAATATTTTATATAAAATACAAATAAAAAATTCAAATTTCTAAAAACCAATTCAATGAAAGCATGCAAGATTTTCATCTACTCAAGAGTATATAATAAAATGCTAAATATACATAATGAGGTTTTATTCAGCTGTAGTGAAATATGTAATTATGAAATGGATGAAATGGAGAGAAAAAAAAATATGCTGAACAAGGTAATCCATGCCTAAAGACAAATATTTTATCTCATATGTGAATCCTAGTTTTGACTCGTAGATTCTGGTTACTTAAAGCAAAGAATTTGTTTTAAAGTCTAGAAAAGAGATATGAGGAGATTGCCTGAAGGAAGGAGGTATAGTAGAACGTAAGTAAAAGGAAAGAAAAGAGATAGAATAGTGTAGGAGGTAAGGTTTAATCAGAAAGGGAAGTAGGAGGACTGAGAAGAAAAGTGTGTGCTGAGGGGGAATTAATAAGGATAAAGAGACTATAAACAAGCAAAGCAAAGCAAAGGCCTACTGTCTTGTAACCCAAATACAAAATATAAAAGATAGATTGAAGATAGTTATTCAGCATGACTTGATGGCAATGCTCCTAGATAATATGGATTATTGAACATAGTTCCCAGTCCCAGATATTGAATGCCGCCTCTGGAGTGGGTCTTGGAAGCCACATAAGTTTCTAAAACAATACAAGCTCTTGTCAATCCTCTTGGCTGCCCACCAAAACTAAAGGATAAGATCACATTATAGAAGAGACCACATATCTTGGTTGTAAGATACAGAGAAAGCAGGTTGGCACTGAGCTGTAAACTTCCTCCATGCTGGCTAGTAGTCAAACACCCTGAGGGTACTGAGTAGGAAGCTGGGGAAAAAACACACTATTGGTCTTGCTGAGCTATGAACCCTTTGAACCAGATTTCCAACCTGCTGGGCAACATATGCCCACCTGCGTAAGAGACTTGACTGTGGTGGGTGTAACTAACTGCTCTCTGACTGGCTTTGAGGCCTGTTCCATGTGGGAGTAGGACAGGCAGCACATGTCTGGTCCTGTGAACCCTGGTAATAATCCAAGTCTGGGCAAGTTTTAGGTCCAGGAAGGGAACTTATTACTGATGTTTAATAAAATTATCAAAGAAGAAAAAGAACTGCTTTCATATTCTTCTCTTTACTTATTCTCTCATATAATTTATCCTGACCACAGCCTCCCTTTTCTTCATTCCTCTCACCAATCCCAATATCCTTCTCCCCCACATCCACTCTGTTTCCCTTCAGAAAAGAAAAGATCTCCTATAGATATTGATTGAAAATATCATAACAATAAGACTAGGCACAAACCCTCATATTAAGGCTGGGCAAGACAATCCAGCAGAAGGAAAAGGGTCCTTTGAGCAGGAAAAAGTGAAATAGACACCTCACTTCCACTGTTAGGAGTTCCACAGAAACTTCAAACTAAATAACCACAGCATGTGTGCAGAAGGCCCATGTAAGTGCAGACCAATGCAAGCTCACTCAGTTGAGTCTCTGTGAGTCCCTATAAGCCCTGCTTAGTTGATTCTGTGGGCTATGTTTTTCTGATATCCTTGACCCCTCTGGCTCCTACAATCCTTCTGCTCCCTCTTCTGTGGGGTTATCTCAACTCCACCTAATGTTTGGGTGTATGTCTCTGTATCTGCTTCCATTTGCTGCTGAAGGAAGCCTCTCTGTTGATGACTGGGCTAGGCCCACAGCAATGAGTATAGGAAAACCTCACTAATAATTATTTTATCAATTTATTTTTGCTAGTCCTGTTTAGTCCTACCCTAGGTATCTGGGCCATCCAGCTCAAGTTTCTGGCCATCCAGGCAGTGTCAGGCATGAATTCCCCTCTCATGGCATGGGCCTCAAGTTAGACCAGTCATTGGTTGGCCACTCCCACATGTTATGAGCCACCATTGGGACACATTGATCTCCCTAGAAGAGAGAAATAGAAACAATATAACAAGCAGACTGGGGCAAGATGGGGACAGGAGGGATGATGAGGTTAGGGGTTAGGTGGGGTAAGGAAGTGCAGGAAGAGACAGCTGAAATTGGTGGAGTATTTGGAGGGGTGGTATAGAAATCTAGTACAGTAGAAACTTCTTTGACTCTATGAAGGTGATCCTAGTGAGCATTTGTAGTAATGGGGGATATAGAGTATCAACTGGCCATCTCTTGTAGTTACAAGGCTTCTAGTGGTGGGTCTGGGTTACATTCAATTGAGTTGTTGGCCAAGGGGGTCCCATAAAAATACCCCACACAACTTAAGCTGTTCCTTACTCAATGAGATGCCCTCTGAAAATTAATAGCAGACATCATCACCAAAGAAAATACCCACACAACCCATTGAACATGGAGTGCTTCTGGTTTTTTTGTTTGTTTGTTTAAAAAAAAAAACAAAAAAAACCCAACTTGTTCTTCAAGTGAAAAATCGAGGTTGCAGCAAAGGCAAGCATCTTTAAAGAAAAAAACGGGGGGAGATGAATGTCTTTTACTTCATACATTTGATGTCTTTTTATAATCTTGCTTTTCTCAGCATTATTCTAATGAACTCCAACCCCATTCTCTTTCTCTCCAAACTAAAGACCTGGTCCTACAACCGGTCAGGCTCAGAGCTTATCCTCTTCCTTCTGGCCAAGATGGTTCTGGCAGCAGAGGGATTATGAGGTCACAATGAGGAGTGCTGACCTCATCTGCAATATATGAGACAGGGCAGTAAGCAGCTTGTGCCAGTTATCACCAGGAGGTGTAAGAGGTCTTAGCACCTTGATCCCGACTCTGCTGCCACTAGGCCAGCTAAACTCAGCTGTCTGTTGCTCCCTCTGCCTGGTGCCTAGTAGCAATCATGAATGTCATCTTCATCTTTGTGGGCAGTGTTGCGGTCGCTCTTGTTCTTTCACTATTGAAAATATTCCATCAGGTAAGCCACCAAGATTAGACTGCTCTAACATTAAACTAGCTTTGTATGTCGTTGGCCATATGATTGTAAGACCATGCAAAAAGCAAAGAAGCCAAGGAAAGAGCACTAGTTTCCATTTGTAGTCTCTACAGAGCCTGGCATTTGTCTCTCATGCATGAGGTTCCCCAGCTTTAATCACTGAATTCAATAGTGTGGTCAAGTAGAAGATAGACATATATTGCAAATGCTTTGATCGACTCTCCAGAGAACCTTTCACTAACCATGGGAGAACAGGAGAGCTATAAGTGCCAGTTCCCTATCATCATTGTCTCATGTTAAAAATTGGCCCCATCTCTTCTAAGGTTTCTCCCATTGCATCCTACACCATCCCACTGGGAACTTTATGGGTACTCAATTATTTCTTCTCTAAACTTAAGTGTCCTGATATTTAAAATCATTAGAGAAGTGTTTTCACATGGGGTTAACAACAAGGATTGAGGCTATGACCATAATTCCCAAGGCAAAAACAAGGTACTTTGGCTTTGAAAGGTGACCTTCACATTTTTCCTTGAATCCATACCTGCACAAAACACACTTGTGAATCAGTTTCCTTTCAACATATTTTAACCTATTTATTTTTCAACACCTATTACTATTTAAAAGACACATTTGTATTGAAATTTCTTAATAAAGATACAGCATTGGGGATATCATAAAGGGAGAAGCTTGATAAACACAGCCTCAAATTTAACAATAGTTGTAGTTAGTTTGTTCTGATGTAGGCATATTAAATAATGAAAATAACTGCTCTCTGTGTCTTTTTTCTCTAAAATATATGAAACATAAAAAATAAAATCTATGACACCTAAGGCTCAGCTACAGATGAAGAAAGCACACTAGGTCACAGCTAATTCCCACGGATGCACCATTGTCACCACAAATTCCTGCTAAGCAACCTGTCTACAGTCAAACTAAAAGTGTTTTTGTTTTGTGTGTGTGTGTGTGTGTGTGTGTGTGTGTGTGTGTGTGTGTGTGTTAAATCACTTTATTCACCCATCCTCTTTCAATGAAATAAGAATGCTTTTGCTTAAAGTCCACTAATGAGTGAATACATCACCTGCTTATTCCTCTGGGTTTGTGATACCTTGCTCAGGAGGGTATTCTCTAAATCCATACATTTGCCTGCAAATTTTAGGATATCATTTTTTCTTATTGGTGAGTAGTACTCCATTGTGTAGATACACCGCAGCTTGTTAATCCATTCTTCAGTTGAGGGGCATCTAGGTTTTTTCCAGGTTCTTGCTATTACAAATAATGCTGCTATGAACATAGTTGAGCTAATGCCATTGGAGGGTGACTGTGCATTTTTAGGGTAATTGATTGATTTACTTTACACCTAGACCAGTTTCTACTCCCTCCTCTCCTCCAGTTTCCTCTCTCTACCTCCCATCTATTCCCACTCCTCAATCTGCTCCTCCTTAGCTTCTGTTCAGAAAGGGGCAGGCCTCCTAAGGATATAAAAAAAACGTGGCATATCAAGTTGCAGTAAGTCTACTAACTTCCCCTCCATGACAATACAATCAAGTATAAGGAATAGGTTTTCAAGAGCTTGTCGAAGCATGGGTGACAGCCCCTGCTCTCTTCACCAGGAGTCCTAAAACTAGACCAAGCTACACACCTGCCACATATAATGCAGAGAGTCTAGGTCTAGGGTCACATCCCTGTAGCACTCATCCTCTGCAGGCATTGCCTCAGTGGAGCCTGAGCAAGTACCTGGAAGCTGTGGGCACCTGTCAATCACTATGAGACAGACAAGTGACCCTCAAGACTCCATATAGGAGTGAGGAGCCTCGTTTCTTCCTTCCCATGCATATTTCCTGGTTGTTGATTCAGACTCTGTGAGTTCCTATAAGCCATATTATTTGTTTCTGTGGGTTTCCTTCTCTTCAGCAGGATTCCTGAGGTGAGCCTAAAGCTTGACTGTGAATCTCTGAATATATTTCCTTTAGTTACTGTATGAAGAATCTCTGATGACAATTGGGGTAGTCATGAATCTGATCCCAGGAAATAACCAGTTCAGGCTACCTATCCACTATTACAAGTCTCAGGGTCATGCTAACGTATTTCTTATCTTTAGGTGTTAGAGAGAATCAATAAATTTCTCTAACAACATTATCATGAGTTATGATTTGCAACTGGGCTGCAATAAACTACTTAGGTGTAATAAATAAATGACTTACCTGTATACAATCTCCTTTACAGATAATCATATACAAAGCCACCACAGGCTTATTTTTTTATATCAGCATGCAAAGTATTGGGTACCCTTATGACACTTTTAAACAAAGCATGTTAGTTAGTTGGTTCTTCTCTCTTCATCCCATCCCCCCCATTCTCTTCTCTTCAAGGCTTAGCTCCTTGTATTTCCTGTTCCCCTCGATTCAGCTTTTCTTTCATATATTATTTGCTTTACTTCCCTCTACTATCCTGGGGAAATTTTCCTTGTTCTACTCTTTTTCTCTTTCTAGATATTTTGAATTTACCATGTTAACATCCATTTATATTAATGGGTGTCCAGATTACATACTAAAGCTTGCTTGTGAGAGAGAACATACTCTTTTTGTCTTCGATAATTTGAGTCACATTAGTATTAAGCCTTCTAGATACATCCATATCCATGCAAATTTCAATTTCCTTACATATCAGTGAAATGTCATTGTATATATGCACCAAATTTTCTTTTTTATTATGAATAAAGTCTCATTTTTTATCTATGAATCCCCTCGTTCAAATTCCCTTCTCCCTCCTGCCCCTCCCAGTCACTCTCTTGTCTCCCCATATCCTTATATCCTCCCCAGCAAAGGAGGAGGTCCTAAGGTCCCAAGGGGGCTTACTTCAGCATCCACTCTAGTAGATCTACTTTCCTCATCCCAATATCAAGACTGGGTCAGGTGTTCCTCTGGAGGTAATGGACTCCAAGGTGCCTGTCCAAGGTGCTTCAGATCCCACACTATTCAGTGGTTGTGGTTGGCAGCTTCAAAATGCTTTGCTTTTTGTTTGAAGTCTACTACTGAGTGAGTACATCCCCTGCTTATCTTACTGGATTTGTGACACCTTGCTCAGGAGGATATTCTCCAAATCCATCCATGTGTCTGTATATTTTATTTTATCATGTTTTTCTTACTGTTGAGTAGTATTCCATTGTGTAGATGTACCACAGTTTGTTAATCCATTCTTCAGTTGAGGGGCATCTAGGTTGTTTTCAGGTTCTTGTTATTACAAATAATGCTGCTATGAACATAGTTGAGCCTTTGGAGTGCCAATGTACATCTTTAGGGTATATGCCCAACAGTGGTATTGCTGAATCCTTGGGGATCATAATTCCGAGTTTTCTGAGAAATCTCCATACTGCATTCCAGAGTGTTTGAACAAGTTTACATTCCCACCAACAATGAACGAGTGTCCCCCTTGCTCCACAACCTATTCAGTATAGGCTGTCATTTGTGTCTTTAATCTTAGCCACTCTGACAGATGTTAGGTGGTATCTCAAATTTGTTTTGATTTGCATTTCTCTGATGGCTAAAGATGAAGAGCACTTTTTCAAGTGCCTTTCAGCTATTTGTAATTCTTCTGCTGAGAATTCTCTTTTTAGTTCTGAACCCCATTCTTTGATTGGGTTATTCAGGGTTTGGGGCTCCAGTTTCTTGATTCTCAGTATATTTTAGAGAACAGTCCTGTGTCACTTGTAGGGTTGATAAAAGTCTTTTCCCATTCTGTAAGCTGTTGTTTTGTCTTATTGACTGTGTCCTTGGCCTTACAGCATCTTCTCAGTTTCAGGAGATCCCACTTATTGATTGTTGGTCTTAGTGTCTGTGCCACTGGTGTTATATTTAGGAAGTGGTTACCTGTGCCAATTTGTAGAAGTGTATTTCCCACTTTCTTTTCTTTCAAGTTCAAAGTGGCTGGGTTTATGTTGAGGTCTTTGATCCACTTGGATTTGAGTTTTGTGCAGTGTGAGAGGCTTGGATCTATTTGCATTTTTCTACACACTACCATCCAGCTATGCCAACATCATTTGTTACTATCTTTTTTGTTATTTATCTTTTCTATAGTATTGATGCTATCTTTTTTCCATTAAATATTTTGGGCCTCTTTGATGAAGATCAGGTGTCCATAGGTTTTTGGGTTAATTTCAGGATCTTCAACTCTATTCCATTGATCCACAAGTCTGTTTTTATGCCAGTACCAGGCTGTTTTTATTACTGTAGCTCTATAGTATAACTTGAGGTCAGGGATGGTGATGCCCCCAGAGGTTCTTTTGTTGAGCAAAATTGTTTTCGCAATCCTGGCTTTCCTGTTATTCCAAATGAAGTTGAGTATTGTTCTTTCAAGGTCCATAAAATATCGTGTTGGGATTTTGATGGGAAGTGTATTGAATCTGTAGATTGCTTTTGGTAGAACTGCCATTTTTACTATGTTGTTCCTATCAAGGAACATGAGAGAGCTTTCCATTTTCTGGTATCCTCTTCAATTTCTTTCTTTAGTGATTTAAAAATTTTGTCAAATAGATCTGCTACTTCTTTGGTTATAGTTACTCCAAGGTATTTAATACTATTTGCAGCTATTATAAAGGGTAATGTTTCCCTTATTTCATTTTCAGCCCTTTTGACTTTAGTGTATAGGAGTGCTACTGAGTTCTTTGAGTTAATCTTGTATCCTGCCACATTGCTGAAGGTGTTTATCAGCTGTATAAGTTCCCTGGTAGAAATTTGTGAACCACTTATGTATACAATCATATCATGTGCAAATAGAGGTAGTTTCACTTCTATTTTTCCAATTTGTATCCCCTTAATCTCCTTTCATTCTCTTATTTCTTTAGCTAAAAGTTCAAGAACTATTTTGAATAGATAAGGGGAGAGAGGACATCTTTGTCTAGTTCTTGATTTTAGTGAGATTGCTTTGAGTATTTCTCCATTTAGTTTAACATTAGCCATTGGCTTCTTGTTAATTGCTTTTATTTTATTTAGATATTTTCCCTGTATTCCTAATATCTCCAGTACTTTTTATCATAAGTTAGTGCTGGATTTTGTCAAAGGCTTTTTCAGTGTCTAAGGATGCAATCAAGTGGGCTTTTAATTTCAGTTCATTTATGTGATGAATGATGTTTATGATTATTCTTTTTTTAAAGTTTTTTCATATATTTTTATTTTTTGTTGTTTTTACATCATGCCCCCCCATCAAACTCATATATCAGTCTTCTCACTATCATGCCCTCTCTTATGATCTCCCCAATTACACAACTGCACTTTTATGCTGCTCATTTGCTTACCATAGCATAATTAAACTCCCCGTGGCCAGATCCTTAAAAAAAATCTTTCCGTACTCATCCCTCTGCCAGAGACCATCAATACAGAATGAGGCATTGTGTCATTTAGCTATGTTCTAGTCTTGAGTTCTTATGTACAATGACATCTATCTCTTTTTATATTTTTTTTAAAGACCATTAATGAGTGAGTACATCACCTGCTTCTCTTTCTGGGATTGTGATACCTCGCTCACTAGGATATTCTTTATATCCATCCATTTGCCTGCAAAGTTTAGGATATCTTTTTTTTTTTTCTTACTGCTAAGTAGTACTCCATTGTGTAGATGTACCACAGCTTGTTATTCCATTCCTCAGTTGAGGGACATCTAGGTTGTTTCCAGGTTCTTACTATCACAAATAATGTTGCTATGAACATAGTTGAACTAATTCTTGTGGGGTGCGAATGTGTGTCTTTAGGGTATGTGTCTAAAAGTGATATGTTGAAGTATCCCAGCATTTCTGTGATGAAACCTACTTGATCATTGTGGATGATATTTTTTATATGTTGTTGTATATGGTTTGCCAGAATTTTGGTGAGAATTTTTGCATCAATATTCATGAGGGAAATTGGTCTGTAATTCTCTTTCTTTGTTGCATCTTTGAGTTGCTTGGGTATTAGGGTGATTGTGGCCTTATAAAAACGGGCAATATCCCTTCAGTATCTAGTGTATGAAACAGTTTGTGGAGTATTGATAGTAGTTCTTCTTTGAATGTCTGGTAGAATTCTGCACTGAAATCATCTGGACCTAGGCTTTTTTTCTTGGGAGGCTTTTAATGACTGCTGCAATTTCCTTTAGGGTTATGGGTCTGTTTAGGTACTTAAACTGATCTTCATTTAATTTTGGTAAATGGTACCTGTCTAAAAAGCTGTCGATTTCTTCTAGGTTTTCCAATTTTGTTGAGTATAGATTTTCAAAGTATGACCTGTTCTCTGGATTTCATGGGGGTCTGTTGTTATGTCCCCCTTTTCATTTCTGATTTTGTTGATTTGGCTAATCTCTCTCTGCTTTTTGATTAGTTTGGATAAGGGTTTGTTTATCTTGTTGACTTTCTCAAAGAACCAACTCTTTGATTCATTGAGTTTTTTTGTATTTTTCTTTTTGTTACAGTTATATTGATTTCAGCTCTATGTCTGATTATTTCCTGCTGTCTACTCCTAGGTTAGTTTGCTTCTAATTGTTCTAAGGTTTTCACCTGTGCTGTTAGTTCTGCAGTGTGAGATTTCTCTAGGTTTTTCATATAGGCATTTAGTGCTATGAATTTTCCTCTCAAGGCTGCCTTCATTGCGTCCCATAAATTTGGGTATTTTGTGGATTATTTTTTGTTAATTTCTAGGGAGACTTTGATTTCTTTCTTAATTTCTTCCTTGACCCAGAGGTGGGTCACACATACCCCTCATTGACTTCTCAGACAGTGGGTAAGTCCTCCCATGGGGAGTCAACAAAGCTTGGGTTATCAAGGTGAGGCAGGATAGAGCCCCTCCTCTATGTATCAAGGTTGAACAAGGTATCTCTCTATAAGGAATAGACTCCAAAAATCCAGTTCATGCACCTGGGATAAGCCATGTTCCCTCTGCTAGAGGCCCCATCAAATGCTCAAACCATAGAACTGTCATCCACATTCAGATGGCCTAGTTCAGTCCAATGTAGATTCCCCAGCTGTCAATTTAAAGTCAGTGAGCTCCCAATGGCTCAGGTCAGCTGTCCTTGTGGGTTTCCTCTTCATCACTCATTTAATCCCCCATCCTTCTCTTCAACTGGAATGAGAGCTCAGCCAGTGGAAATATCACCTTTACAATAACCACAAATAACATAAAATATCAAAGTTGTTTTAACTTGTGTTTCTCTAGTAGTTAGGAAAATGAACTACTTAAAAAATTATTGACAATTTATGTTTCTTCTTTTGAAAGTTATTCATACGACTAGCCCATTTGTTGATTAACAGGAGACTTTAGTACTTCAAATTTTGAATTTCTTTGTAAAATGTCAATTTTAGTTCTCTCTTTGATATATAGCTAGTAAAGATTTTCTCCCATTTTGTAAGCTGATGTCTTTATTTCTGTACATAAACATTTTTATTTAATGTGGTTCTAGTTATTCATACTAGTGACTGTTTCCTGTGTTATTGTAGTGTCATATCAGAAAGTTCCTGCCTCTATCTATATCTTGAAGTGTATTCTCTTCCTTTTACCATGCACAAAAATCATTAAAAATTGACCAAATATCTTAATTTAAAAATCACAATTTCATTTTAGGAATCAATCTCTCTTCTTGTCTTATTCTGTCCATTGCACTCTAATCTACCTCAACCCATAGCCATATTTGTTTAGCCTGTTTTGTTTTCCTTCTGCTATGGTCCATTAAAATAAATAAATGTAATTACCTTTACAGGCAATGCATAAATGACCACCATGATCCCATTTTATTTTATTATCATTTTGCTAAGTTGGAAATTTATGTATATTCCATTATTTTGGATCTGAATGTGGGCCTCTTGGTGTTTAAAGACTCAAGTGGAGTGCTTTTACATAAAAGTCAAGGGCATAGTTAGAGGCTGCTAGTATACCTCCCAGAAAAATTATGAAAAATAATGTCATTTTGCTATTACAAGTCAACTTCTGTGACTTTTTTTGCTCCATCTATACATAAGAAAAATATATTCGTGAGTCAGGGTCAGCCTTCAAAACATTTCTAACCTCTAGCTGTTAGGGAGAATCAGTTGGTTTTTATAATTAAATTGGCATGAAATGAGATCCAGAAATTGCCAGGCTCTGATAAACCATAATGGCATAATTTCTTTTACAGATAATTATATATAAAGACCCATCCAAACCATCTTCCCCAATAAGAAGAAGAAAAAGAAGAAGAAGCTCTGCTTGTTCTCACCGAAACAACAAAGGCATCAACATCTTTAATAGAAAAATTATTAGTTCCTCTCACACAACTGCAGAAAGTCAGAAAATACTTCTCAATATGAAAGTATTAGAAGGCCAGCTTGACCGTGTTGATCAAAAGGTTATACAGCTGTGCAAAAATAATTAAGAATCCCACTGTAAGGGATGTAAATGATGATAGTGACAGTAATGATTAAAACTGTTGGGATTCAGCTGATTGTGTTTCTTGAAAAGGAGTTATTTAAAGGAGTTGGGGTGTCAGATACAGATTTCAGACACTTGTTGCTTTGCTTACATTTTATTTTCAGAATCAATTACATGCATTGGCACATAATATATATATATTATATATATATATATATACACACACATACAAACATATGTATACACACACACACTAGGGGAAGTATGTAGAAGCATCCAGTACAGAAAATGAAGGAATAGCAGTTCAAAAAATTCTAGCTGACAAAAACGCAATGATAACTTGATTTAAGTTTGAAAATCTTCATCTAATAGTTTGCAGCCTAATACTGCATTTGTCTACAAGTATAATCAAAGTGAGAAAGTTACACGGAGCTGTTGTCTATTATGCCGATGACTGTGTAATATCACTATAAAATCTATATAATGAAAAGAAGAGTTGTCATTTGCCATCCTGCAATATATTTGCCATAAATTAAAATGGTGATTGAGATATATTTTTTACACTTGTTTATAGTGATAGAAGTTTTTAACTATTCCTTTTGGCCAGCTTTTGAAAAACATTTATTTTCATTATATTCTCTCTGTGCCCAAATTTTCTCTGCAGATTCTATATGTCACCTCTAAAATTTTCATGCACATATTTAATTAGTGAAAACCCAAACTCTCAAATAGCACCAAAATACACCGGTAGAATGTTTTAATAAAATTTGAATTACAATGAAGAAACAATTTAAGCTTTCATCCATCATCTGTCTCACATAATATTCTCTAAAAATAGTGTAAGTAGGACTTAATCTTCTGACTCTTGCTCACACCATTGGATCTATCCATAAAGGAAGCTTCCAAAGTATCAATACAAATTAATCTTAGATGTGAATTATTGAGAGGAATTACTTAGAGGCCTATTGTTATGTCTCCATGTCACCTCCTTTTAGAATCACTTGTATCTACTAATTAAAGAGATACCTTAATCAATTTATTCCTTTGGGAGGGAGAGAGAGAGATAAGATGCATGAGAAAATTGTTTCCACTTGATACTCAGTTGCCAAGTACAAATTAGCTAGCAGTGTATGGATCTTAAAATTTATTGTTGAGTCACAAGTTCCTTTGACATTTTCATGAAAACAATGGACACATTCTCTCCCCAAAATGCAAATCCCTATCAACAGAAAATACTTACAATTTTAATCTTGTCAGCTCCTAAACCTCAGCATGACTGTTGAAATGTTCCCTACATATTTAGGGTAGATTTTATTACACTAAGCTATGATTTTTAAATCATGTGTCAAGAATATATAATAAAGCACAAGTTATCATTATTTATGAGGAAAACAAAATATAAAATTTTTATTAATGACAACTAATTAACAAATCATGTCAATTAATATATGAATATTCTATTACTCTTAGTCAAAAAAACCCCAAAATCATAAAAGATTATTGCCCTTGATCTCTTAGACATATATCATTATTAAAAATGCCAGATCAATAACAATTTCATCCAAATTTTATCTGCAATTAAATCTAGAATTCAGAGAATGTAATGAAGTACTTATTTTTTGAAACCCAATAGAAATTAAATGAGCCATTGTTTTATTCCATATAGATCCTATATAAAAAAGATGGTATGAGGGGTAAGACATACTCAAAAAAATTCATTTTTATAGACTTATCCCTTTCTGGCCTCCTGTTCCTCATTTTTGCCTCATTTCACTTAAAAAAGTATAACTTCAAAGTTACATAGAAAATCTGAACCATAATAAATGGATGACATGTTTAGACATATTTGGATCATCAGTATTAAACATTCCTCATATCGCATACAGTTTACTTCTTACATATTTGTGACATTTCTTTATTTTTTAAAGAAAGTCATTCATTTTTATTTTATATGTATGGGTGTTTTGTCTGAATGTATGTACATCATATGCATGGATGTCAGAAGAAGACATTGGATCTCCTGGAACAGACAGTATTAGTCACCATGTGGATGCCGAGAATTGAACCTACATCCTCTGCAAGAACCATTGCTTTTAACCACTGAGCAATCTCTCCAGACCCCATTTGTGTCTT
Source organism: Sigmodon hispidus (assembly GCA_004025045.1). Taxonomy (NCBI): domain Eukaryota; kingdom Metazoa; phylum Chordata; class Mammalia; order Rodentia; family Cricetidae; genus Sigmodon; species Sigmodon hispidus. The sequence continues at coordinate 32,414 of PVIH01014425.1, read as the reverse complement.
TTATGCATAAAGACTTTAATTGTGTAACATTTGCCTTTAACTACACTGACGTATTGTTTCCCCACTCGACGAATAAGAAAAGTGCAATTAAGACTACACAAACAAATAATGTCTTTAAAGTTGCCAAATAAAAAGCAGGACTACCTCCTAAGTAATCATCTCACAGGAAAACTTCAGTATAATAAAAAAATATTACAGTAATATTTACAAAATAGAACCGGGTTTACAAAATGTCCTTGTACAACAGAACTGGATATATGTATTAACAAATAGCTAAACCTAAAGGGAAACAATCACATTACTAAATGGTCATAGATTCACATTTTTGTATTTTATTCTTGATTAGGTGAAAAAAGTACTTACAGCCCTGTACTGAGCATGGCATGTACATTTCCGATTGATTAACACATGAATAAATTAAAAAATTCTTCTACTCTACAAAATCACATTATATAACAGAGATTTTCAAAAGGGATGTCTTATTCTGGTTTTCTACTGCCACTAATCGTAGGTATTTCATGGTCAGGCTCCTTTGCAGGTTCAGTCATGTCTTTGTATCTCTCCCCACGATGTTTTTCCAGGTATGGGCCCCAGTTAGAAGCTGGTCTACAGCAGTTTATAATACGCTGAAATTCAACAACAACAACAAAATCTTGTATTAAAACTTAAGTGCTATCATCTGTTTTAAAAGTCAAATGTTAAATTTTATTATACATTTCTTTGCTAGCAACAATGACATAACAATCACAGAAAAGTAGAGAATAGCCTGAATTCTGAAAATGCCATCTAACAAGAAATTGTAGTGAAATAAATTTTGATTAATTGTTAATAGAATTATTCTACTCAACCAAAAATAATGAATGAATTCAGAAGAAAGGTTTATGAACCCATTAGAAAAATGGTGTCACTCTAGGCAACTTTCCTGAATTCATTTTAGTACTTGTCACCGAGGGCCAAATGGAGAGCTAAACTATTGTGCCCTGAAATTTGTTTCAAAAACCAAGATAAGGAACTTCCATTTATTTGGATGTGTTCTTAGATATGCATAGGAATTAATTGAAAGTCTTAGAAAGTCTTCTAAGCCTATCTTGTCATTGTTCTAGTATGAAGACTTAACTCTTTCACCCTAGGTCTCTGTGGGAGAATGATCATCCAAGGGCTACAAAGGATGCAAGAAGGATCTTGAATAAGGATATACAAGGACAGAAAGCGTGACTTCTTTGTTCACAATAATAATAATGATAAAAAGCATACAGAAAAAAATAAATACACTATTAGAATCTTCATTATACCCAGATGTAGATTCTAAGGAGATTACACAATGAATCATATGCACTTTGATACCTCAACGATGACTGTACAAATGCACAGATCATAGTTATTACATGCTGAGGAGTGTATTAGAGTATGAGGAAGTACTATAAGAAACTTAGTAAAATGCAAGTAGATACACAAAGTTATATATATTATATTATTACTGTATATATCATGTCAAACGTGATAATTTGGGGTATAGAAGTAGTAAGAGGAAAGAGTGTTTTACATAATTAATTTGAATTTTATCACAAGTGTTTATGTAAAATAACAATTGAATATGCTTACCTGAAGAATGTTTCCTTCGGCCTGAACTATTTTTATGATTGCCACAATTGGTATCCAAATAATGCAGAAAATAATCATACACCAGCCTAGAGCAACTCCCCAGTCAGGATATGGAATATCAGCATAATCAGGTCTATGAAATTGTACCAGTGACCAGACTAGAATTGCCTAAGAAAGCAAAGCATTAAAAAGACAAAGTTAAATACGAACTTTTATAAATGTTATAAATGGCTCATAATATAAAATTTATCAAACAATAAAAGGAAGCTATAATTAAGGAACTAAGACAAATAGGTAACAAGCAAGAAGATAATATGAAGTGAAGTTCTATTTTTACTTTGAAGACATTCTAAAAAATGTTGAGCACCCATTTATTCAATGTATATTTCAAGATCCTTGATTATACATAAACAAGACAAATATGAGGTATGCTTTACTGCTAAGCCTTGATTTTTTTTCTTCTGTATTATTTCATGTGTGTGAATGTTTTGCCTGTATATCTGTGCACTAAGTGCAGGCCTAGTGCCCAAGGATACCAGAAGAGGATGCCTTGAAACTCAAGTTACAGTTGTAAACCACTATGCAGATGTTGGCAATGAAATCCAGTTCTTTTGGAAGCTTAGCCAGTGCTCTTACCCACTGAGTAATCTCACTAGCCTAATTTTTTCTTTTGTGTTTGGAAATAGGTCCCCCTATATATCCCTGGCTAGGCTGAATGTAGACCAGGTTCATCTCAAACTCAGAAATATATTTCTGCTTTGGCCCTTGAGTGCTAGGATTAAAGATATCTACTACCATGCATGGCTATTTCCTTTTTCAACAGATAATTAAAAGTATAAAATTTATATAAGTTTAGTACTATGTTTTCCTACATGAGCACACTGTGTAACGTGTATACCAAGTTAAATGCTGCCTAAAACTTTACCCTTTGTGGCAATTGTTTTCATAATTCTTTCTTCTATAATAAGTTTTTAAATTATATAGTACATTATTGTACCTTGTTTTTTATATTCAATAATATAAGAGAATTTCTTGCTCCAAATGAACTCTATCTTATTATCTACTCATAAGTCCCCCCCCTCAACTGTTCAAAATTTCTGATTATGGCCATTCTATTCTCATTTCAACTAGATAACTTATTTAAGTTTCTTATCTGAAAGAGTTTCTGCAATATTTCCTTCATCATGCCTGGCTTATTCCACTTAACATTCCTCCCTTCCATTCATATCAAAATTGTAGAGATTTATTCATTACATGGGTGAATAGAGTTCAATGTATACATGTACCACACTTTCTTGTGTCTGCTTTTGTCTGTTTCTTGTTTTGATAAATAGTTTCACTCTGCAGAGCAGGCTGGCCTTGAATTTATTGTATCTCAGTTTGGCTTTAAAACCATAGAAACCATTGTGCTTTAACTTCCCAAATGCTTGCACTGCCAGTGTGAGTAACCATGCCTGGTATCTGTACTAAATACCTCATTTGTTTCATCTAGTTATCATTTGGCAGGCACTTAAGATATTTTCATTCCTTAGCTGTAGTGAATGGTGCTATAGTGAACACTGAAGTACAGATATCTCTACACCATATTGACTTCATATCTTGGAATATATCAAATAGTTAAATTGTTTACATGGGTGAGGAAAATGGAGAACCCTTGCATACTATTTCTCAGAATGTAAATTAGTACAATCACTATAGAAAGCATTTTAGAATTTTCTCTTTTGGGTACACTTGGCCTAAGCTTCGGGTGGTTTTCTTTGGTTTTTTTTTTTTTTTTTTTTTGCTTAGCTCCAGTGTTTCCTTCTCTAGGCTCTTCCTTGAACACTCAAAACGCCAAACACCAGCATCTCTGTCAAACCACGGAGATCTGTTTTACTAGTAATCTTTATCACCGTGCAAATATTTCAAGATTTGTTAATTAAAATGTTAATTTGTTTCTCTCCAACTAAGATATAAGCTTGACAGGAGCAAGGGTCTTGTCATAATCATATAATTTTGTATTACCCACACTGAGCGGAGTGCCTGATGCATAGGTGACATTCAGTAATTCTTTATTAGATGAATAAATTAATCGCCCTTTCAAAAAATTGACTAAACAAAAATTCAAAAAATTGACTAAACAAAAAAGTTACCTTATCCAATACCTCTCTTGTTAACATTATACAAAGAGAATTATCTTATCAAACATTTCTTTTGTGGGTACATACACAAGGAGATTGAACTGTTAGCATGATTTCATTCTATGCCATAAGCCTACAAGCATATTAAAAATCCAGTGAGAATGTACAAGTACACTTTAGAGTTATGTTTCTGTTCTTCCTTAGCAATTATTTACTGTTCAGAGCACAAGACACTAACTGCTGCCATAACTCAAATTTTAACATGCAGTATGGCACATGTTTACCAAAGCACATTTCCCTCCTAGGCTTTCTTGACCAAAAAAAAAGTTTGATATAACTTCAATTAGTATGGAAAAATGTAAAATTTGTCTGAAATCTCAGCATTTAAAGGATGGAGCCAGAAGGATCAGGAGTTCAAGGCAACGTTAGTTACATACTGATTTCAAGGGCAGTTCGAAATACAGAAGACCCTCAATAAGGATGATAAAATTCAATAAACACTTCTCAATCTATGGGTCACAACCCTTTGGGAGTCGAACAATTCTTTCATGGAGGTTGTCTAAGATCATTGGAAAACACAATTATTTACATTAAGATTCATAACAATAGCAAAATTACAGCTATGTGATAGCAATAAAAATTTTATAGTTGGGGTCACCACAACATGAAAAATTGTATTAAAGGGTCAAAGTACTAGAAACTTTGAAAACTTTAAATGAGTTTTAGATATTTTTCAAAATTCAATAGAAATAAGTAAGGCATTTAGATGATGTTCTGGGAGCTAATCTTTGACTTAGACTATTATTTTCCAAAAATAAAGGCATATTTCACTGTTCAACTGATACACATACATGCTCATATAACAACCACATATGTGAAAGGAAGAGAACCAGTTGGAGCTGGCAATGGAATTAAATATAAAAAAGTAAATTCATACATGTATATACACATATGAAGGTTCATATATTTGCTAGTTTAAAATTAGTTTTGCAAAAGCTACCAATATTTAGGGTATACACCCAGAAGTGGTATTGCTGGGTCCTTGGGGAGATTGATTCTCAATTTTCTGAGAAACCACCATACTGCATTCCAAAGTGGCTGAACAAGCTTACACTCCCACCAACAATGGAGGAGTGTTCCCCTTGCTCTGCATCCTCCCTGGACTGACTCTTCGGATCCCACTCCAACTATAGGAACACCTGACTCACTCTTGAGGGAGGGGGGACAAAACTGGATTTGCCAGGAGTGGAGACTGAACTAAGCATTATTGGGTCAGTAGAACCATGGGACTGTCTGCAGCCTGCCCAGGGAGGGGATGGGGAGTTGTGGAGAAGAAAAAATGACCTGATGTGGTGGGAGGGGGAAGGGACCTTGAATAAGGATATACAGGGATGGAAAAAAAATTCAGAGGGAAAGCTGAACACAAAGTAAATATATGTGTAGCAAATTATTTGCATTATCATCCTTGATAAGTCATGCTTATGATTTTTATCTTCTTTATAGTTATTGTTAACTTATCAGCATTTTAAATTCATTTTACTGTTTTTCTTGATAAATACAAAATAAAGAAGAAGGGAAAAAAAAGCTACCAATAAAGCTTTATATGGAGGAAGAGGCTTTAATCTCAGCATTCAGGAGGCAGGCACAGGCACATATTTGAGAGTTCAAGGCCTGATCTACAAAACACATAGCAGACTAGCCAGGGCTATATATAGTAAGACTCTGTCTCAAATAGCAAACAAAACCTGATACCAGAAGGTACTAAGGGAGTACTAAGACTATGTTTCATTTATTTGCTTTAGTCTATTTTGATTCTCAGCCAAAGAGACACAGTCTGCCAGAAGCACTCAATTCTGTAGAGACTGAGTTTATGAACTTTTAGAGATCCATCCACTGTGTGCACTCTCCAAGAGATTGGAGTCTAACTTCTAAGATTGTGAGGTATATTTTTATCATAAGTATATCTGCAGTTGGGGGAATCCCTTGGGAAGCTTAGAGAAAGCTCTGTTACATGCTTTCAGTGTCATATAAAGTGGTTGATTAGAACAATAATTGAAAAGAGTGGATTAGTAATGAATATACTTGACTCCAAAGACAGAGATTTTAGAATGTTATCAGGAAATTATAAAGAAATTTGAATCCTATGGAGGTCGCATAGTGTGCAAGGGAGCTTGCCACCAAGACTGAGGACATGAGTTCAATCCCTAGGACCTATGTGAGGAAAAGAGAGAAGTGCCTCCCACAAGTTTTCATCTGATCAAGAGCACTCCTTCCCTCACCCTCTCTCTACAGGCAAAAAAAGTGATATAACAGCTTGAAATATAGACAGCTTGAATGTTTGACCCTGAACTGGCTAGGAATAAGCCTTCAAGTTAAGAAAGACAAGAGATTCCATTGAACTCATACCTCAGAATAGCAGACTATAGGTAAAAGAAAACCACAGAGGGTCTTCTAATACTTTGTAATCTTTTGTGGTAAATATAAACAATGAAAATTTCTTAAGACACAAAGAAGAATGAAATTACACTATTTGTGAGAAAATAAGTAGAATTAGAAATCATTGTGCTAAGCAAAATAAACTGGACTCAGAAAGGCAAAAACATATTTTCCATCATGTAGAAGGGAATAGCACTCATTGGTAAATTGATTCCTTGGATAATGAAAAGCCTACTTGCAATCAGCAGTAGGGCCACAAAAGAAATCTATTTATATCTATTAAGTTTATAGGATACTTATTTTATTGAAAAGATATTTAAAATGAGAACAATGATATTTAGTGATGCATTTAAAGACATCTAATATGGCTATGAGGCATACAAACGTTTAGATTCTTCAAATAGAGTCCTATTCACTATGTAAAAGTGATATCCAATATTAAAACACAAAGTCTAATACATCTTAAAACACTCAAATTTTATATCATGGAAATGAATCAAATGAAACTAGTCCATAGTGTTCTCTATGAAATCCTTTAAATGTCAGGAGAGCAACAACATATCTTCAAAGCTTTGCTACTCTCTCTACCAGTGTGATTAACACTGAACCATAGTAATTCTCCATTTAGAGAACTGTTCAATTTTGGCACTCAGGGATTTAATCTGATGACCTGTTCTTTGAAGGTCATAGACCAGTGTATCAAAGATATCCAAGAAACCACCATTTAATTTTCCTCACCTCCTAAGTGTGAATCATTAAATTTATCAATATAAACCAATGTATATATTGATATAAATGAGTTTCTTTTTGTAATTTCAGATAATAAATAACTCACCATCACCTAAAAAGTACACATTAATATATGAATGTTATTTTTAAAAATAATAATTATTTTAAAACATCATTTGCTTGGGCAGTGGTGATACATTCCTTTAATCCCAACAGTAGGGAGACAGAGACAGAAGGATATCTGTAAGTTCGAGGCCAGCCTGGTATACAAGTTCCAGGATAGCCAGGACTACACAGACATGTCTCAAAAAATCAAAACAAAAGATAAAAAAATAAAGACATCATCTGACGTTTGTCTGCCTTTGTATTTTCTGGTAGAGAAGTTAAGAAATGGCTCACCATATCTTTCAGAGAATGAGTAAATTTATGATTTTCTTTATCTTGCCAATATTTTTATCCTATTTGTCATTTAAGTTGCTGATACTTTTCATTCTATAGAGAGATTTTTATGGTCTCAAATGGGCAATGTTCAAACCCCTGTCCTCAAAAATAATACTAAAAAGGCATTTTAATTCAAATATTGTGAAAGCACTAGAAGTAAAACCTACAAAACTATTCATCTCCTAAATTGTTTACTTACTTTCCCTACTCCAAGTTCTTTACTAACATCTTAAAGGTGTGGTTCATATTATTAAATCAGATTCAGTGCATATTGGTACTTACAGACAACAGTATAGGTGTGATGACAAACCAGCAAGCTCTCCACCAGAGCCAGAATATCCATCTCTTCGCTCCAATCATCATTTCTATATCTTCAATGAATCTGTTCCCTCCTAGAGAAAATGATTCCAGACTATTAGCCTTTTTTTTACTATCTTTCTTCATTTACATACATTGCTAAAAGTCAGCAGTAAAGCAAACACCTGGAATTCCATTTCATTCATAATGTATTTTGCTCAATAGATCACATTACACTATTATACGTGTAATTAAAAGTTGATGATTATATAATCTTATGAAAAGGAATCAAATGATACTGCATAAGAATTATAAACAAATTTATGGTAAGATCACCACTTACCATAAATCCAGATGATTCCTGCAACTTCCAAGATAGCTGCAATCAAAATCCCCCATCCAGCACAGAAGTGATCAATCAAATGAACCCAGTAAATCCCAGCCTATAAGAAAAAAACAGAAAAACAAACTCACACCAGTTATTTATAATTATATTTTAAATATTCTTTATTTTTATAAAATATTTAGGTAAAATACATTTTAAACAATATATAAAACATATGCTTCATGTACGAATTCAAATAAGGGTTTAGTTACCTAAAATCCAACACTTTTTTCATAATATACTATGACCTTGATAAAATTAAAGCAATTAGAACAATTGATTTACAAATGACATATAATATCTATGAGATCTGTAATATCCCCCAAGAAAATACAGCTTATAATAATTTCATTATTTGGAAAATTGTCATTATTTGGCCTCCTCCTCTGAAAAATATGTACTAGCAAAGTTACAAAGAATAAAATAGCTGAAATGTGGAAAGCATCCTAAACAGAAATTGCATCTGTCACGAAGCACCTCCTGGAAACCTAGCCTATTTGTTTTGGATTTAAAAGTATATTCTAACTAATATTTGTCTAGAAAAGGTAAAAGCTATACTGTACCTGTGTCACACAGACGAGACCAAGGAGAAACAGAATCAAGCAGCAACCCAAAGTGATAGGAACTCTCATGCGTTTCATTGCTTTGGGAAACAAATCTTGAATTGTTGTTGTAATTGTTTCTTGAGGAGGGAAAAATGGGTTGTTACATTTCAACTGAGTAACACTACTCACAGAATTTAATACCTATTAATCAAATTTGCATATATAAACTGGGAGTATACTCTGAGCATTGTTCTCTTTTAACAGGCAAAAGCATTCATTCTCTCTCTCTCTCTGTCTCTCTGTCTCTCTCTCTGTTTTTGACCGCAAAGTTTATCTGTGTAAATTTGATTCGCTGGCTGTCCTGGAACAACTCACTCTACAGAGATGGCCTCAAACTCAAGAGATTTGCCTCCCTCTGCTTCTTGAGTGCTGGAATTTAAGGCATGTACAAGCACTGCCAGGCAAGGTCTTTGGTCTTAGCTGATGCATATAGTTTCCAGCAGACTGAGGGGGGAAGGAAAGGGAGAGAGAAGAATGATTGTAGAACAAGGAGTAGGTGGAGGCAGGGAAGAGAGGAAGAGAAAGTGGAGGATAGGAATAGGAAGACAAGACAGGGAAATAGAGGGGCAAAGATAAATAGATTGGAAGAGAAGGAGGGGTAGAAGGGAGGAAGGAAGAAGGAATAGTGTCTTCTAAAGAGGAACTTCTCTAAAAGTTAAAAAATATATATAAGCCAAAAGATTTACAATAAATATATTTGACATGTTTGAAGGCAAGAGAGAATGACCTGATGTGTTGGGAGGGGGAAAGGACCTTGAATAAGGATATACAGGATAAAAAGTGTGACTTCTTTGTTCATAATAATAATATAAAAAAGAAAGAAAATCAACTATAAGAACCTTAAGTTTGTCTTATAAACAGCATAAATTAAGAGAAGGTGTTGAATAAGATAATGACCAAAAAATTTTTCAAATTATATACATACATATATATATACATATATATATGATTATCCCATTAATATGTGTTCCCTGTGTATGTGTGTGTTTGTGTGTGCTCAGCAACAAACGGGGCATCTATGTATCTCTCTCCCTCCCACCCTCCCTCCATGCCTCCCTCCCCCCCTCACATGCCCATGTATGCAAATACACACATGAACCAAATTATTACCTCTAAAAAACTATGAGAATCAAGTTTTCAAGAAGAAAATTAGGTTGTCCAGGGAAATGTCCCAGGTATAAGGAACAGAAAAGAGAAAATGGTAGCCATTTTCTCCTTGTTTTGTGTAGTGTAGTTAAGAAACACATACAAAATTTTGACTCAAAGGACCAGAAATGATCCCTTCTAAAATACTTATCTGAAGCAAGCATAATAAAGTATTAATGTTTGGTTTTTGTGTGTATGACAAGTATTTAAATATATTCCATTTTTATGTATTTAATTTTAAAAATAAAATAACTTAAGAAATTCATTCTGTTAATAAAACCTAAAGGGAGATACTATGATAATGAAACAGGGTGTTTTAAATAAAGAAAACAAGAATAAAATATCAGTTATTTAACACCAAAAAATATTACTTACCAATAGAAGCAAATTGAGAATCTAGTCCCAATGTTAAAAGCATGAAGAAAAATAATATAGACCAAAATGGACCACCTGGGAGTTGAGCTAGAGCTTCTGGATAGGCAATGAATGCCAAATCAAAACCTAAGAAAAATGTGGAATATTTTAAATTAACTGCCCCCAAAATTATACATTTAAATATTTTCAAAGTAATATACTTTTAAAATACCAGCAATGGATTAGAAAGCCTGTTACTACACAGCCTCACCTACACTGACCTTGCCAGTGACTTGGATTTTGGATGTCCTAAAATGTGTCCTGTGATTTCTGAAAGTTTTCTGAATTTGAAGTTCCCTACTGCTGTGTGGTAATATATATTTAATAAAATTAGTCTGGAATATCAATAAATAAATAAATATATAAATAAATGAAAAATAGATAAAATTCCACCATGATTTGACAATGCAATCGATGATATATACTCTTGGACAATTAACTTCTTAAACTGTTTAACTTGGAGACTAGAGAGGTAGCTTATTGAATAAAAGTATTTGTCACTTAATCTTGATGACTTGGCATCAATTCCCAGGATCCACAGTGGAATGAGAGAACAGAGTTCTGAATGTTGTCCTCTGACCCCCACACACAAATACTATGGCATGCACATGCCCTCACTCATTCCCTTCCTCTCTCTTCCTCTTCCCCTCCCTCCATTCTATCCCTCTCCTCTTTCTAATATACAGTAATACTAAATAAATATACAAATCCTTTGAGTTGTTACAATAATGTGAATGTGTGGCATGAAATAAATTAAGCTAATACAATTTTTCATGAAAGTAGTTTGAGAATTTTAAACCTTTTAATATTTGAATTTATCAGTGAGTGTGTGTGTGTTCATACATGAGTTCAAGAATTCAATTTCCATAGTGTGTATGTGCAAATAACCTCAGATGTTAACAATCTTAGTTTTCTGTCTAGTTGAAATGTGGTCTCTTTGTTTTTTTGTTTTTTGTTTTTTGTTTTTTATTTTCTGCTGGATATTCCCAGCTAGCTGGGCCATGACAAAGGATTTTTCTGTCTTTACCTCTCATCTCCCCTGTAATAGGAGTTAATAGGAGTTCTTTTAACAGGAGTTCTGCTATTACATCCTTTAATAGGAGTTCTTCTATTACAGATTTTCCCACTATACATAAGCATGCTATATATACATGGTTTTAGGAGATTTAATCTCAAGTTCTTGTGATTTGACAAGTCTTCTAGACTAACTGTTCTTAAAATACTTTTGTGTATCCAGATTTTTTAGGAAGTGTTATATTAAAATACATTGTGTCTGATGGACCAAAAAAGGTATGTAACCCTAATCATAAATATAGATGACTGTAAGTTGTACTAGAGTTTCACAAGTGAGAATATTCAATCAATCCTTGGAAGCATCCAGAATTATATATACCTGATTTTACAACTTGAGAGACTTCCTTTCCAGATATATGGGCCATGTGTCCCAGTATAGAAAAAATTGCAAACCCAGCAAACACACTAGTGAGGCAGTTTGTCAAGCAAACTACAATGGCATCAGAGTAACAGTTGTTGTTGAATTTGTTGTAAGATGATAGAGCGACTAGGCCACCCCAAGCCACAGAAAGGGAATAAAATATCTGGGTGGCAGCATCTTTCCAAACCTGTAAAAGAAATTTTAAGAAGTTTTGAACATACACTCTTAAGTTTAACTCATATTAAAGAGTTCACCACAAGTAAATGTGAGTATAAATTATAAAATAATGAATGCCTACATGCCAATCATCAAAATGAAGGAAATGATGGCATGAGATTTTAATGTTTCTGTGTGTTTTTTCATACTCTAGTAGTAACTGTGGCTCACATACCCTGCATATCAGATATTTACATTATGATTCATAACAGTAGCAATGAAAATAATTTTAAGAGCATCACAACATGAGGAATTGTATTAAGGTATTGCTGTTTAACGTACCTAAAATTATTCAGCTTTTCTTACCCATTTGTTTGTTCATCTATATTGTCTGAAAACAACACTTAACTCAAGGTAATAAGGATATTATGCATCTTCTAAATTAAACAATTTTGCTTAGAGTATCATAATTTCAATTCCCCTAAAATTTGTCACATGTTACACATGATTTATGCTACACATATTTCCACTTCACATTATTTTTAATCGGTTAAGGATAACTGACATTACAAATTACATCAGTGACAACTGTTGGATTATCCATTCTTTACAGATTAAAATAAGTTGTTCCTCTGCCACATAACAAGGTTTCTTTTTTATAAATATATTTTCAGGTTATTATTCTATAACCTATTTGTATATCTGTTCCTATGTCAAAACCTCAAAATTTTAATTACTACAGTATTGTTGTGCCTTTTATAATACTGCCTTGTATCTGACATGAAAATTTCTCCACACTTATCTGTGTTGGGAATTTGATTGGAATTTTATTCTATATAGCAATGTGACATTAAAACCACATTAATTCTTAGCATGGATGTTACTAGACAGCCATCCTGGATCTGTACTATTTGTCTAATCCTGTTCCTTTGTTATTACTGACTTCACCATTTGCCCCTCCTTCCTCTTTGTTAAAGGCCAACAGTTAAGTCAGAGATTTATTCAGTTTCTGCTATTTTAAGATTGGAATTCTTTAGATATAATATCATCTCATCCAAAAAAAGAGAAAAAAAAATGACTTATATAGATTTCAAATAAAAGGGCTGATTTATATTTGACCAAAAGTATCTTTCCAGTCCTCTTAACATCACACTGGTCAGTGGAAGGCAGATTGAATGACACAACTTATGTGAACAATTGTAGTTTGAAAACTAAAAAGAATAAATTTACATCCAAACCTTTCATCCTCTATCACTTCACTTTAACCTCTCTAACTCATCGGTATGTACAAGCAATAACAGTAATAATTAAAAGATGCTACATGGTAGTTATAATTGTTACTACAAAAAGCAATCATAAAACAATTTTAGTTAATTGTATAAATGTTTAAAAACCAACAACTTTCACTTGAATATATTTTAGTAGAAGCACATTTCTTAGGGAGCAAAATATCACCAGGTCATTAGAATATATTTTCATGCTAGGTTATTACAAGTCTATATGAAGGGAGATAGATAGGTCAGTAAATACATAATTGACAGAGAGAGACACATCTACACCAAGATAATTTTATTGAGAAATTACAAAATCAGGTTGGAAATAAAATATACTTAGTTCTTTTGTTTGCTGCTCATCTTAGGAGATGAATCTCATGCTTATGTTGGTCTCTAAACCACTGTACTTAATATGTTATGCATGCATATGTAATTTAATGGGACCTGAACTGGATGAGTCAGACCAGTGTTGAGAAAGAATGCTAATCTGAGGAAAACTATTGTCATCACCAGCAAACCTAAACCACATGGAATGTGGTCATTTGCTGCGGGGGGTGGAGGAGTTAGAGAACTAAATTGCATGTTTCACAAAGTGCTTTAAATGCAGGTTTGATTCCTTTTTAATGATAGAGACACAGAAACAGAGACAAATGTAAAACACATATGAAAACTTCAAGATAGCTTCAAGGGAGTATAAAGCCCAAGTGTCTGAGACTTATAAAAGGCCACTTAAATGTATCAAAGGGGCTTTTCATCTGTGACCAAAGTTAGGAAGGAGGTTTAAGGAAAATAGGGAATATGTGTACTTCTTAGAGAAAAAGGAGTAACTATACTGTGATACACCATCAATAGTTAAAATAATTGAACACCAGCTCACATTTACATGAGTTTTCTATTTCTACAGTATGTTAACTCATTTTATCACATTTAATAACCTAGTTATTAAACTCCTAATTGGGAAAGGATTAGCAAACAAGGTTAAAAAGAGTAGTACTAAGACTAATTAAGAAATACATTAAGATGGCCTATGGATACATCCAAGTTATTAATGTCCAAGACTATAAAAATAAAGTGTCATAGTCTAAAATAATTAGAACTGGTATGGTTAATCACTGAGTGAAAATTATTAGTCACAGTAAAGAAACTAAATATCAGAAATTTACATTTCAAAAGTTAAATAATATATTTTCATGACCAAAATTGATTATCTTAACATCGTTTACCAAAAAGGCTTTTATAAATAAATAAATATGTAATTGTTAGTTTTTCTTTTCAAAAAAAGGTCAATGGCTGGAATTTTTATGCAAAAGAAAATAGATAGCACTACTAATTTGGCAGGAATCTTAATATGTGCCAAGAATTTGATGTAACTACTAAAAACATATATGCCTTCTTGGGCTATATTAAAAGAACCATGGTATCTGTGTAAGTTTATTGTTAATGCTCTTCACAGTTAAAGTTGTAAGAAATTTTATGTGCCCATGATACACAGTCTTTATCTGAAAATAAACTACATTTAGAAGAGAGCTATTTAGGGCCAGAAAGATGACTCTGAATAAGAACACTTTATTTTTTTTTAAATGGATATAAAATGTTTGATTTCATCTACAATACAGATTATCTTTGTAAAGATCACACAGTAAAAATTTAGATTTTGAGAATATAGCTTAGAAATTGCAATCAAGGATCACAAGAGAGACATGCTTTTGCTATCATATCTGTATGAAATATTTATATGCATTCTCATGTCAGAACATGTGCATGCCCACAGAGGTAGGTGACAATTTCTATCTGTTAGCCTATGTAACACAATTAGTAACACAATTATACTTACTCTCTGCTTCCAAAGCCATGTGACCTTTCACAAATTTCAATCGCTATAGCTTGCCATGGATTTTAGGCACTACTGCAGTCTCTTACAACCCATCCAAACACACTTAAAGCCCAACTATCTGCAAGTCTATTTCTTTTAAGATGATGTGCAGACCAGGAATCGTCTGGTAAAAAGCATATGAACTCACTCAGGGACTCCTATTATCAATAGCCAATTTTTTGTTCTTTTATTATTATTATGAATAAAGTCATATTTTCTTTCCATAATGATCCAAGTTCCTTGGAATCAACATAATAAAAGCAGAGAGCTGACTTCTCCAAACTGCCCTCTGACTCACATATGTACACCATGTCATGTGTGTGCCATGTTATGTGCATCCTCCACCACACAAAATAAATAATTTTATTTTTTCAAATTTATATTCAATACATTTGTTTCAATTTGTGGTAGAATTAATAGTTCTATTTCTGAAATACTTAATACATGTCAGGCTTGTGCTCTAATTCTATAATTCACTGAGCAAAATTTCATCTTATCTTTGATATATTAACTTTTCAAGGTAACCAAAGTATATCAGACCATAAAACTTTCTCTGGTATTCTTTAAAGCTAATAAAAGATTGTCCAATAAGTCCCATAATTCTAGCTTTTGGTCTGTAGTTGTTAAGACATAAAATATTCTTTCATTCAAATTAGAAAGCCCCCAAACCTATAGTCAGTTACCATAATACAGTGAGTTTTAAGACTATTGCTAAAATTGACCTTATTTTCAATAAGTATTAGGGTTACAAACCTTCATCTGATTTCCTAGTGGATAAAATTATTTAAATGCATATGGTCTTGAAAAATACTACAGCATACTTCTTATATTTGGCTTTTAGTTTTAACTTGTCAGATGACTTAAAATCTAAATTAAGCCTTACCTCAGCTTCTCTGAGTTTTGTAAAATTTGACTGAGCTCCGATGTAATATGAAATGCCTTTTGATGCACCTTCCAAAGTTGCACCTCGTATTAGCAGAATGAGAAGGACCACATATGGGAAAAGAGCTGTAAAATATACCACCTATCAAATAAAACAACTAAAAGTTAATGCCATTTTACAACTGTGGTATATAATTTTTATGAGCAAAATTAGTAGCCAGCTGCAATTCATTAAATAATTTACTTCAGATTTCAAAAGGTAAGTTCAATGATATCAAATAAAAAATTAGCATAATTTCCTTTCTTTGTCCTCACTACTCCAAAAAAGGACACATGTTTAAAAATGCTTTGATGTGGAGATCAGTATTTCTAAGGTTCATGTTGTAAACAATATATCAGCAGTGATCACTTGGAATATAGATGAAATGCTATCCTATGTGAATCCTTTTAAATGTCTGAGGTGACTGAATCTCTCCTTTCAGTAAACTCTTGCCCTGGGAAGAAAAATGTAAAACTAGTAATGGTGAGTGTATTCAGTCTCCAAGCAGAAGAAAAATATCTCCTAGTACATGTCCAAAGCTCATGAAAACTTCACTAAAGTGAATGCAGAGCACACTGAATACTTGTTACTTAAAGCTGCCATTAAGAGACATTGATAAGTTACACATAGGCATACAACTCCTCTCTTAGACAACACAGGGTTTCAGATGAATAGATTGCCCTTGAGGCTGGTTACAAGAACATTTAATTTCTTTGATCCATATATCATATATTTGATAATATGCCCAAGGAAATCATTTAAATAAGTTACCCAAGAAACCAATAAATTCCAATTGCCTGATTAAATTGCTGTTAATGGGCTCTTTGCAAGAAAGCTTTTGTATCATAAAGGAATCAAGGGTTTAAAAAATATGCAAATGGAGCATATAGGAAAGTTTCCATTGGATTTGAAATATTTGCAGTGGTTTTTAATATAAGAAATCACATGTGTCACTATTCACATTAATTCAACATGCTGGATATTGTACTAGGGAGTTAATAATAAGTATTTGCAATTATTCCTTCCCTTGAACTTTTAAGTAATATAAGTTTGATCAGTTAAAAAATGTGTAGAAATTCACTTTTCTGCATAGTATGCAATTCTTCACAGGAAAATGTTTCTGTTGTTCTTTTATGTTGCAATTTGACTCTCTGATTTTTTTCAAAACTTAAAAAGAGAAAAGGAGAATATTTTTCAGAAGAGGTCTCTTCAATGAGAGAGAAGATTCTTGCTCCACTGAAAAAGACTAATTCAAAGAAATAGTTGTATATTATTTTTCTCTGTTTTTTCAACTGATGCCATTATCCCAAAAAATATTCCACAATGAACATCACATCATTCAAGATGCTTTTGTGACACAGACAATTTTAAAACACATGCTCAACCCTAGAATGCTTTATCAGCTATGAGTCTGAGTTTTAAGCAATTACACAATGCTTGTATTCATTTTTGCTTTGTTTGTAACAATGGCACTGACCCTATGAATATGTGTAAAACTAGAATGTTTTATGTAGAAAGGCCTTCATAAAATTTAAATTTTTTACTACACAAAACTATCAATAATTTCATATTTGATGAAACTACAATGAAAGTGGAGCACAACTGCTTCACTATGACTACCAACTTACCTTGCCAGAGGACTTGATTCCTTTAAATAGTGCTGCTCCAACTATGAGCCAAGCTAGAAGAAGACAAAGTGCTAAATACCACACAATTCCTCCAGTCTCATCCATTCCACTTGAGCGCTGAAGTGTCACTTTACTGAAATACACAGGACCTTTTATAAGCACAGAATCAATTGTCTTTGTTTAAAAAAAAAATCAATGGGCTTTGTAATGTGTTTCCTCCAAAGGGAAACCTCAGTATTTATTGTTGCTTATCTCATAAGACTTTTATTGATAATATTGTGTGAAGGGACAAATATTATTCCTTCAAATTCGGGGTTTAAATTTCAAAGTTACCCCAAGAAAGTCCATATTTCAAGCACCTAAAATAGATGCATTACTCTTGATTTTTCTCTCAACATTTTAATCTTCTTTATGTATAAAAAGATTAAACTTTTATCTGGTAGCTTCGTGGGACTCAATATAGGAATTTCTCAAAATAAATTTATAAATAAGACATTTAACATTGTTTTATGTATTTACTTTTTTACAATTTGTACATATAATCAAACTGAAATGTCCTGATTCTTCATATCTTCAAGGAGTTATTCTGTAACAGAATAACATTCATGGATTTATAATCCCAGTTCTGAAGCTCCAGAGATGATTCAAAATTAATCATCATTTTACTGTTCTTGCAAACCTGAATTTGGTTCCAGCACTTACATCACATGACTCACAACCATCACCTAGAACTCTGGTTCTAGGAAGATCTTATTCCTTTGGCTTTTGCAGGCACACACACACACACACACACACACACACACACACACACACACACGCACATGCACACGCGCGCACACACACACACACACACACACACACACTAAAAAAAAAACTTAAAAATTCAGAATTCCAAATTGAGCATTTGGAAAAACTTAAAGACTGAAAATGTTAAAGCATCATGCTAGAAAAAAAGCATTATTGAGCTT
Organism: Sigmodon hispidus; assembly: GCA_004025045.1. NCBI lineage: Eukaryota > Metazoa > Chordata > Mammalia > Rodentia > Cricetidae > Sigmodon > Sigmodon hispidus. The sequence continues at coordinate 13,983 of PVIH01014425.1, read as the reverse complement.
CTTCCAAAAATTAAAAATATATCTGCCACATCATTTAGCAGTACTACTATTTAGTGTGTATTCAAAAGAAATCATATCAGGATGTCCAAGAGACAACTACAATGCCAAGTTTATTACAGAACTATTAATAAAAGCCAATACAAATAAACAACTTAAGTGTCCACCAAATGATGAATGGATGAAGAAAATATAATACACACACTTTACTTAAATACTATTTATTCACATATACTTATTTTCCTAAATATAATATGTTTGTGTGTGTGTGTGTGTGTGTGTGTATTAATATAACCTTCTCATCCTGCATAAGGCTACCTGCATGAGTGTTTTGAGTATTGAGTATTTGGCAAAGGACAACCAATTGATGTGCTCCTCCCTGGGGGAAGACCAGTTCTTCTGCTCCCAGCTTTATTCAGTTTCCTATCGTTCTTTGTGTAGGGTTGAGGCTGTGTAGGCTTTTCCCCATCCACTTGGGCATGTCCATTGGTGTCATCCTTGTTCAGTTCATGTTTGGTAATCATGATTAAGGCCTTATATGTGTAACTTCTGACTTTATTAGGAGACATAAACTTATAGTAAACTACATGATCCTCTTGCTTTTTACAGTCCTATGGCCCCTATTCTGAAATGATCTCTGATCTTGAGTGTCTGAGTGGTGGTTGATATTTTTATGATTTGTTAATTTTATTTTATATATATGAGTATGGTGAATGTTACATACTTAATAAAACCTGGAAAATCAAGAGATCAACTCATAGTCACAACTAGGCAGAGGTAGCTCCAGGAGTTCCAGGGATAACAGAGTAGTGGTAACTCACATAGCTCAGGGAGTTCTGGATCTCGGGGAGTACAGGACCAAACAGCTGGGCTTCAATGGCACACTGCTTTAAACCCAGCACAGGGAAAGCCTGGAAGTGGTGACCTATGCCTTTATTCCTATAACTCCAGAGATCTTTCTGTGTTTCTGTGAGTTCAAGGCTAGCTACAAAATAGAGTAGCTCACACCTTTAATCTTAACCTGAATAGGATACAGCTGGGTAAAGAGGACATTTAAGGCATGCTTAGGAAAACAGCAGCCATTAGAAGTGACTAGGAACAAAGCTGGAAGACAGCTGGGTAAGATTTGACTGTGGTGTTTCCTCTCTCTGATATTTCAGCCTTTCTCTGGTATCTGGCTCTGAGTTTCTTCCATTACAACTAGAATTCGTGCAACACGAGTGTTTTGCCTGTACATGTGCATGTAAGCATATGCATGCCTAGTGCCCATGGGGGCTAAAAGAGAGCACTGAACCCTCTGGAATTAAAGTTACAAACAGTTATGAGCCACCATGGGGGTACTGGGAACAAAAATTTGATCTCCTGCAAGAATAGTGAATGTTCTTCACTGCTGAGTCATTTTTCCTGACCCTAATTGTCTATCATTATAATTTCCTTATTATATTCAATTTTTAGTGTGTGTATGTTTGTGTGTATGTGTGTGTGCACATTGTACTGTTTATGAGTGGTACTCAGAAGACATTTCCAGGAGTCAGTTTTTCCCTTTCATCATGTGGAATCCAGGAATTAAACTCAGATTATCAGGCTTAGCAACAGGTACTTTAACATGCTAAGCCATCCCTCAAGCTCTATAATTCTCTAACTTTAACTTTAAACTAGTAATTATTAATAAACCCTTACTTACGTGTTATATGCACTGAACAACAAACTTGTTAAAAGATATATTATCAACAATGAGCTAACTTTTTAGGTAGATAACTCACCTACAATAAGTAAACATTTGAACAAAACATTTTAACCATATTTATCTGTCATGTTTCTCCTATTTATGGGAGTTAAAATGAAGGAAGAAATATAAGTAAAGAGAAATATGCTCAACTCACAACACATACTTATAATAAAATTATAAAATAAATTGGTAATAAAAAAGCTGAGCAATATTTCATTTGGAGTTTATAAAGGTTTTCAATAACACCTGTTTAAGAAGTCAGTCAATACTTACTCCCAATACTGTTCACTGGGAAGTTGTCCTGGCCGAAAAACTTCACTACCATTCAAACAGGTCAGATTGTTGCTAGTTACCCAGCTTATATTCATAAACATTTCTCCTGCTCCTGTACTCACATTACAGGCAGTTACTAAAAATGATAGACAGATAGATAGATAAATAAATAAATAAATAGATGATTGGTAGATAAGTAGATAGATAGACAGATAGACATGCTTAATTGAAGAAGTTTACTTTTGTGGGGAGAAAATGAATTTTAATGGAAAACACTTAAGTTCCTATTTAAATAGTTATTTAGTAAAGTTAGAATAAATATATTACAAGTAAAATAGAGCATGTTATGTTTAATGCATCAAATCTCTACCACCAACTGGCAAAGCACAGAATATTAAATATCCATTTAAATTGTAGTCATATTTATAGTAACAACTGCTGTAGATTAAGGAGTAATGAAATTGAGAATTGGAGCTTACCAGAACTTGCAGTAGGGAGACTTATCTAGCCTGTATAGATATGCTGACCTCTTTAAGCCCTCCAGTGCATTAAAGCTTCATCTGATGGGTATGTATATTGATAGTTGCAATATCCTCCAGTATTAATGTTAGGTATCTTATAAAGACATTAGCACCACCCAGTCTTTACAACTACTATTGAATGCTATAAAAGATAGCACTTAAGAAAAAAACACTCTCATTTCTTATTATTTCCTGCTTAGAACATAGGCTTGTGAGAATTACTTCTAGGTGTGGCTTTGCCTTTTATTAAAGTATACTTAAATCATTTAGAAAATTATTTAATAATTTGAATTTATTTAGATAATATAACAGAATAATAGAGTTAATAATATTTTAAAAGTTAAGGCAATAGAATTTACCTATTGGTGATCTGCTACAATTATCATCTGCCCAAGAAGAACAATTGGACCATGGAAGTACACTTTGAAAAGACGCAAACAAGTAGTAAAGACTGTAGGCAATTATAACATTATAATAGATTGTCACAAAGATGGATATCAGGACCATTGTGATTCCCACACCTGAAAAACAAAACCATTAAAAAGTGAAATTTGTTTTTCTGATCTATAAACAGAGCTAAGTTCAATTTCCACAATTTCTATAATAAATAAAAAGACTCTTTGGTGTATTGTTATTATTTTTAATTGAATTTGTGTGTGTGTGTGCATGTGCACACACCTGTGAGTATGAGCGCACAGTGCGGGTGCCTTCAGAGTCATTGGATGCCCAGGAGCTGGAATTACAGAACATTCTGAAATGCCCAGTGTTGGTAAATCAACTTAGAGCCCCTGGAAGTGCAGGGAGTGTTCTCAACTGCTGAGTAATCTCTCCAGCACCCTTGTCCCAACTGTAAAAGAATTTGGATGACTGGCTTTTGGAGAATGTTTTACAGTTGGTGAGAAGAGGTTACTATGGCTAAGTGGAAAAGACTTAGATTTAGCCATGAAATTAACAAAATCCTGTGTCAACTATTCTTTGTTATTAAGTCTTCAAACGCCTGCTCTAGCTGGAAAACGCAAGTATTAAAAAGCTTCAATGCTCATAGTCTATGGACTCATCCACAAAAATGCACATTTTTATCTTTAAAACAATTGCCAAATAGTAAATGAAGATTGTGACGTAACATTGTTAAAGGACACAATCTGGTATTTCTACAAGAAAGTATGAAGAAAATGTACAAATTCAGAAACAATCTGAATTTAAACCTCCAGAAGTTCTGTAACTCAGTAGGTTCACCATGGAGTTTAGCATACTGATCATAACTCCTGTTCTTAAGACTAACATTTGATATAGCTTCTCTAATCTTCCAGCAAAGCATTCTGTTCACCTCATTATTACATACATGGAGAATTTTGCAAATAGTTTGCAGTGAATAATGAATGCTAAAATGATATTTAGTCTTCAGAGATAAAGGAAGTTCAATGTTTAACAATAATTGAGGCATTTTTCATCTGGACTGTTCTCCTATCAGGAGTATCCAAGACAAAATAGTGATCTGCCCTCCAGCTTTTCTCAGTGGGGTTCTATAAAAGATATTTGAGAACAGTAAAACAAAACTGTACAGGAAATATCTTAAAAGACAGAGCCTTGGGGCTGGAGCAATGACCCAGTGAGTAGCTAAGAACACTGGCTGCTCATCCAGAGGACAAGAGTTCAGCCCCCACATTGGGTGGCTCACAACTTCCAGGGGATCCAATACTCTCTTCTAGTCTCTACAGGCACTCACATATACATGGCATATACTCATGTGCACATATACATAAATTGAAATTAAAATAATACATTTTAAAGCCATTGCCTTGAAGCTAATGTGCAACAGGACTATGTGATAAGCAATTCAAGCGTTGAAAATTGACAAATAATTACAGCATGACAATCATCTTTTCAGTGTCCTTTCCTAACCCTTCCTATAAATGTATCTAGGTAAGAAGAAACGTTAACATTTGAAGGCTGGGAAGGTGGCTCTTTGGTAAAGTGTTTGCTATAGCTGTAGAGGAATCACCTGTGTTATTTTAAAGCCTGTTATAATAGAGGGCACCTAAAATCCCACCACTGGGGAAGAAGAGACAGTGTCTCTCCAATGCTTGCTGTCCATTCGGTCTAGCCAAACAATGATCGATCTCCAGGTTCAAAGAGAGACCATTTCAAAGTAATTAAGAAAGATATATGATATTGACTTTCATGCTCTCCATGCATGCACTTACACATGTCAATGCACATGAATATGTATATATGCATACACAAAATGTGTACAAAAGAAGCAATGCCATCTTTGCCCTACTATATCATTTCTATGTGACTGAGCCTAACCTGGCTTGAAGTGCCTTAGATTTTATTTTTTTTATGTTCCATGTATTTTAGAGAAAATAGACACAGGGAACAGTTATTTTTATTATTTAACATGCCTACATAGGAACAAACTAACTATAACTATTCTTAAATTTGAAGCTGTGTTTATCAAGTTTCTCCCTTTAAGATATTCTCAATGCGGGGCTGGAGAGATGGCTCAGCGGTTAAGAGCACCGTCTGCTCTTCCAGGGGACCCGGGTTCGATTCCCAGCACCCACATGGCAGCTAACAACTGTCTGTAGTTCCAGTTCCAGGCAAACACCAAGGCAAATAAATAAATAAATAAAGTTTTAAAAAAAGATATCCTCAATGCTTATCTTTTTAAAGAAATTTCACTACAAATGTGTGTTTTATATAGTAATAGATGATGATAAATAAATAAATAATAAGAAAAAAGAAAAAAGTTGTACTTTCCATGTAATGTGATGCTTACATTGTATACACATTGTGGAATAAATTAATGTTCTGATTAGCAAGCATATTACCCCAGGTGGCTATTGTTAGTAAGAATACTTAATAATCAATGCCTGTATTTATGAGATTATAATATATATTATATTATATTATATATCTGTAACTAAATATAAAAACCATGCTGTGATTCTTACTTTTTCAATTCTCCAATTTATAGATCTATAGATTATAGCTTTCTTAAATTTGCTTCATTTTTCTGAGACAGGGTTTCTTTGTTTAACCTTGGCTGTATTGGAACTCATTGTGTAGATCAGAATGGCCTCCAATTCAAAGATCTGCCAGCTGAGTGCTGAGATAAAAGGTATATACTACCACACCCAGAAATTTTACTTCTCTTAACTAAAACCTTATCCTTTTTTAACCAACATAACTGCTTCCTTCCAGTCCACTTCTTCCTCTTTGCTGAACTTCTAAGAGATCAAATGTGTGAAGACTGTAAGTTCTATTTTCTTTCACAAAGTAAAAACAGTTCTATGTATATCTAGAGCTGCAATCATGATGATGAAAACTCTTAAATACAAACCTTGAAACAATGGTAGAATCCTCCAAACTGAAACTGGACCTAAGCTAGCAAATTGTCCCAGTGAACATTCCAGGAAGAACAGAGGTAAACCCGCCAGAGCTAGCATAATTGCATAGGGTATTAAGAAAGCACCTAAAAAGCAAAGAGATAAATATACTATTACATTTGAAAGTCTTGGGGGCACTTTGACAAGGAACATAATATTTTAAAATGTGTCCTAATACAGTAGAATTGGAGGGATTTGGTTTGAGGTCCAAGATTTATTACTTTTCTGAGAAAGTACTTTAATTGTATTAACTGTGGCTTTCACATTAATCAAATGGAAATGGAAATATTATCTAGTGAAGTTACTACAAAAAACAGTAGCTTATAAAAAGTCAGACAGTGAAGCTGGGGGATCAGAGACTGTAGAGCCAAATAGATCTTCATTAAAATGCTGGTCTATCATCTATCAATTATTTTACCTAGGGCAATTTAATAACGTGAACTTTTCCTTCCTATAAAAGGGGAACACAATACCAGTTCATCACTTTCAAATACTAGGTCTCTGGCAATTACTAATCAAACTGACCAATTCACTCATCAAATAGTGGCAGCACTGCAAACACATGACATGTTTTCGTATTAGTTCCCTTCCTTCCCACTCTCCCTCCTCCTTTGCTCTCTCTCTTAACAATACATAGATTACTTTTTAAAAGTAGGATATAAATGGTAAGTAGGGTCTAGAATGCAAATTACTGCAATTAAGTTCATAATTCTAGTGAAAGTCACAGGTTCTTTAGCAAATGTTAATAAGAAATGTATTGGTTTTGCTAGAAGACTGACATTTTGAGACTTACTGCGTGAACTTCCATTATCACAGGAACTAATTTCCCACATAAGAATATCCAGCCCCTCTCTTCCTTTAATCCTTTTACTTTTTATGCCCACATTTGGCTTGTGACACTGCTTGTTAGAATGTTTTGCAGACTATAAACTGACCTAGAGACATAACGTTGAACATCCCAGAAATACAAGCTGGAAATTTTGGCAACAGCTAACAGAAGTAGGATGGAGCTAGGTGGATGGAGACAGGCTTTCCGATTATGTACACTTCATTTATCCTCTGACAATTTTCCTTAATTGTTTTCCTTGGTACTCACAAATTTACAAAGCACTTGGAGAATGTGGATTATCTATTACCCAAATGACTTAATCTTTAAAATTTGAGTCCCAATATTCACATTAACTTTTAGAGGAAATAAGAGAAAAAGAAGCAATAGCATAGAAAAAAGTAAATTATTTCATTTGCATTACATGTTTAAATTATTAAAAATTAGCTTACTAAAAAGCTGTGGTGATTATTGAGTAAATGGATGATGCCAAGTTTCAGAGTATATCTTATTGTAAACACAATTGCAAGAAGTTCAAAGGAGCCTTAGGACATAGACACCAAAAGATTGTGTTTATTGACTCATTTTACTGCTAATACCTATATCAAAACCACTCTTGGATGACCTAAGTCCTAGATGAGGGAATTTAAGCTACCCACACTTAAAGTGTTTAATAAACAGAGCTCATTTCTTGAGTCTCTGGGGACAGTGTGAATGTTTTAATATATCCAATTAACAAGAAGTGTGGTTGAAACATTACCACAAACAATCCTATTGTGCCAAAGGAAAAATAATTATACTGGCAACATTTCAATGATGTACAATTATGAAATACAGGCACATATCACCTCTATACTTCTAATAGGACCTGTATGCACAGGTAAGTTAAAATGGTGTAAGTGAAAAGTTGTTTCCACATTTCGAGAATATTGTGCAAGTCATTTTCTTTCTCTTAGTGTGTTGCCTTAGTTATTTTTGTGTTCTGATTGAGTCTACAAGGTATAAACAGTATTGTTTTTGCAACAATAAAACCACATAGCCTTAAACTAAATTCTATTGTATTTTATTTATATTCTATTGTATGTTACTTATATTCTATAATTCCACAGGCATTTGAAATATATGTAACTGAATAGTGCCACTTACAATATTAATTAATAACCATTTCTGTTCAGGCTTCAATTATAAAAATGTCTCACTCTAGCTAAGCAAAGCTTCCTTGAGCTTTTAAAGAGATTCAGATTTCCTTTCTAGATCCAGGCTTCTTCCTTCCTGTCCACTTCTTCCTCTCTAACTTTTCATACTTCTAACTCAAGCAAATCTTAACTTGAGTCTGAATACACTTTGGAAAGTCCAAATTGAAGATTACATGGTATCTCAAATCAACTCAGATGTTCTACATGTAACACTTTTATCAAATTTATGTCAGAGTTTTCTGAAACAGTTTCAAAACTTGAGCTAGTACCTCATAGTCCATTAGTAAATGTTTTGCTTGTTTCTCATTATCTTTACTAACTCAAAATATCATTATATCAAAATATCACCTTTATTATATATACCTATATATGTTGCATTATATAAATATTTAACATTAAATATATATCGGTACATATACACATATGTATGTATGCATGTATGCATGTATGTTTATAAAGAAGTTATACAACATCTCACCACAGGAAAAATCAGGGAAGATAAAGCCTACCTCCACCATTGGTGTAGGTCAGATATGGGAATCTCCATACATTTCCCAATCCCACTGCATATCCAACCATAGAAAGAAGATAATCTGATTTTTTGGACCAGTTACCACGGTCCGTATTTTCATCATTTTCACCAACATGGAAGTTCTCAGACGAAGCTGTCACTTTCTAAAGAATAAAAAAAACAAACAAACTATCAGTATCTTCTCTTTCTGTAACAAATTCCACAGAAGCATAATCTCATGTCCACAGAGTTGTAGAAAACGAGGATAAAAAACACACGAGGAATTATTCTCAAAATCAAGGAAATTTCTTCCATCCAAGTACTAACCAGGCCCAACCCTGCTTATCCTCTAATGTCAGACAGAGAACACTCGGAGTAGTATAGCCATAGACAAAACTAAAACGATTTCTGCTGGTAGCTACTTTTACTTAGCATTTGCTTCTTCAAATTAAAGAAAAAAATCTGTAAGTAAATATTTTTACTTCCCCTTCAGCTAACATCATCTGAAGTTTAATATCATATACCAGCATGAAGGGCAAATGAAAATAGAGAAGTCAAGTGTCAAATACAATTTTTTGAGCATAAATATGAAAGTGTCAGCATTCCTGAGTGTATAGCAGGTCATTGAGAAAGAACAAACACAGCTTCTAATTAAATCAAAATCAGCCCATACACTATCTCTGTGCTGATAGCTTCTCTCCCTGCCTTAGACCACATAATCAGTGTTTTCCTAAACTCATGATATAATATGCAGAGACAAATTTTCCTGTCCCGCCAAGTGAAACAACACTCTCTCCTCCTCCTCCTCCTTCTCTCTCTCTCTCTCTCTCTATCTCTCTCTCTCTCTCTCTCTCTCTCTCTCTCTTTCTCCTTTCGAAGGGGAGTTCTCTTCCAACCTGTTAGCTGCTTGAGTATGGAATGTTCCTAGGGTCAGATAAGGACAGCCCACCATTTTTGCTCTTCCCTGCACCATATGAACAAGATGTAGAGAAAGACAAAAATAGCATTCTGTAGAGTTCCCAAGGTACAAGGTGAAGTGAGCCTAACTCTCCTAACTACCAGCATAAAAGTTGTTTTGTTCACGTCGACTTTGTGGGCACATAGCAGGCATACTTGAAAAGAGTTGAAGAGAAAGAAATATGCAAAATAAGGAACAGCTACAGAAAGCAAAACCTCCTCCCCCACCCTTGTTTTTTTCTTTCTGTCCCTCTATAGGACCAGAAGTTTCCAGACCCCTACCTGCTTTGCTCTGCACTTGAAGAAGCTCGGGCACTTCAATCTGTCCATGGTTCACTCACTCCCTTAGTGTGATCCGTCTGGCCTCTTCTCACAGTCTGGCTGAGCTCGCCTGGTGGCAGGTGCACACTCCCCGTTGCTACCTGCCAAAGTGAGCCACCTTGCCCAGGGGTGGGACCATTTATGGAGGGAAGCTCTCTCCTCCCCCTCCCTGACGCCCAGTCCTTTCAATTACCGGAAGGGACCAAAGTGAGCCTCTGGTTTTTCCCCTAGGTAATCCTGGATGTAGCAATTCCCTGTCCCAGCCCTAGGAAAGGGCTGGGCTGTGAGCGAGTGAACTGCCTGCGCAGCCAGAGCCAAAGAGGACGGACAACTTTTGACTCACAGCTGTACAGGTGCCTTAGGAATCTTGCTGCCTTTCCTGGATACCAGACTTCCTTCTCAGCTTGATTCGTAGGTCTCTGTCCTGGGATCAAGTGCTGATCTCCCATGCTACTGGAGGTGGGAAAGTCCCACTTGGTGAGGCTTATTTTGTTTCCTAATGATTTTTGTGAACAGACTACGTAGCTCTGGGCCTCTGATTTCGCCAAGTTTTGTCCCTCACTAGAAAGCTCTTCATCATGTGGGGCAAACACTGCTCCCAGAGGAGAAAGCCCCTGAATTGGGCACCTTGAAATATAGCCAGTTAAGATAAGATTACCCAGCTGCCTCTGCCTGAAAAGAATGACTTTGAATCTATGTCTCGAGCTCCTTTCTCAGCCTTTGGGACAGTTTTGCCTTTTACAAGGGTTGCTTTGTGTAGTATTTCAAAGAAGCCAAATACAAACAAATTATTGAGCAGGTTTATGGGAAATTTGAACCCTAACAAAGGACTTCACTCGGACGAGAAAGGTGAGGCCTAGAAAGTAAACTGCAAGGAAACAGCCCAGCTTACCACAGAGGAAAGCCTTCCTGTAATTCTGATCACGAGTGTAGCATCTGTTCATCAAAAATTCAAAGAATCTACATTCAACCTGTCCTTGTCAGAGATGGTGATAGTTCTACCAAATTGTATACATTCATGCAAACCGAGGAACCAGCTGAGAGTGAAATTTTCATCTATGTATAGTTCCTTTGTTCCACACTGGCTGACAAGAATTTTCCACTTGCAATAAGAGTCCAGGTCGATATAGCAAAGTAGAGGAGAATGTAGAGAGGTTTTGAACAGAATGTGTCAATGTCTTCACCTTTGTCGTGACTATCACACAGGCTGGTTTGGGATCTTACATAGACACATACTTACATCACACATCCACATATGTGGAGAAATAAAGAACACTCAGTTTCTCCTTTAATAGTATTCTAGACTACTGCTATGACCTAAAGGCTACGCTAAAGGACTTGTTAGTCTATCTTAGCCATAGAAGAAATGGTAGTGTGAAGGCCTATATAAAAGAGCTGAAAGCAAATCAAATACCATTCACTGAATGAGCAAAGTCTCATAAGAGGGAAAGTAACCCACCATGGGCCAGTGTAAACAGATGGTAATTAAGGAAGTAGTAGAAGAAAAAACTTTCTAGCAACAGGCAAATTGTGGGAAACACAATGTATGTGGAACAGACAACATTATACACTAGAGAGGTTCAGTCAGTATTAATATTAGAGCAAATAAGGTACAAAATTTATAATAAAAGGTATTTTATTGAATACACATTTTGTGATTTATTGGGAAGGAATTACTAGGCATAGCTCTTCCTGACCTGGCTAATGCTTATATATTTGCATGATATCATCTCTTGCCATTCTTTGTCACTAACTCTTCAGCTTGTGTATCTTATTCAACACACAGTGTTTCTCACCTATGTGACTTCACTCATGTTTTCTTTTTTTCCTTTCTGGAAATTCCCACCCTCCTCCATATTTGGTGAACTATTACACAGTCATACTTTAAACTCGTGATTAGCTGTCATCTTCTCTGGACCTTTCCAAAGAGTTCCCACTGTATTACAGCAAACTATTTAGATGCTTATCTTCTGTATGCCCAAACTACTCCACATTCATGTGAAATTGTGTCCTGTGAGTGCAAGAAGTCTGTCTTAAGCCTCATTGTATTCTAAGCACTAATGTCCAGTGCAGTTCAGAAAATGTATATTATTTGACTAAGAGTTGTGTATGTGGCACTATGGGGCATGTAATTCTAGTACTTGAGAGATTGAGGCAGGAGGAGCAGGATTTTAGTGTCATCCTTGGCTGCATAACGAGTTCAAGATATGTCTGGGTTACAAGGCAATCTATTGCAAAACCAACAAAAATGTGACTCAGATAGGCTGCTTAATGACTTTACTACCAAAGCAAAGAAAAGCAAAACTGGTGTCAAGAATTCACTCTCCAGGACTAGAGGGATGGCTCAGCAGTCAAGAGGACTTGTTCTGGCTGATGACACAGGCTCGGTTCTCAGCACCTGTATTAGGCAGTGCACAAAGCCCTGTTCTCAGCACCTGTATTAGGCAGTGCACAAAGCTCGAATCTCAGCACCTGTATTAGGCAGTGCACTCCTACTCCAGAAGATCCAATGCCTTATGCTCACCTCCTAGGGCATGTTCAGATAAGCAGGCACATACACATACATAAAATAAAACTATTTTAAAAAATAATTCTTTTCCAAGACATCATTCATGTAATGGCAGAGAACTATTTTGTTCCCTTTAGGGCCTAGCATATCATTTGTTGAGCAAATGACATTTGGGAAATATATATTTTGTAATTAGAAGGTATAGTATTATAAATGAGATGTAGAGTTAAATATTGGGGAAAGGTTTAAATATTAGAGAGAGAAAGTATTATAGTTAAATTTTTATTTCTTTGTCTTGTAATTTTTCTTGCTTTGCTCTTGGTCGTTTTTGTTAGTTGCTTCTCCTAGTCATTTTTGTTTTTTTGTTGTTGTTGTTTGTTTTATAAGTTTTTATATACTCTATCTCAGTTAGGTTAGTATTAAAGGTGTATAGCCTTGAATTTACAGAAAGAGAACAAGTGCTGGGATTAACATGTAGGTTATTACTCCTGGCTTTCCCTATGTTGGGATTAAAGGTGTGTGTGATTGACTTAGTTGTTTATTTTTGTGTTTAAGGTTTCAGAAATTTTTTGAGTTCTTTGTTGAGGATTTGACTGTGTGCTCTCTCTCTCCAATAGTCAGGTTTTATTAAACATGTAATATATATCAAGAAGAAGGAAGATAGGGGTGGAGCTGGTAAAATGTCTTAGGCGGGAAAGGCACTTGCTTCAAGCCTGATTGATGTCCTCCATTCAGTCCCAGGACCTACCTGGAGGTGAGCAAAGAATAGATATTCCTGAAAGCTGTCTTCTAATATCTATGTGTACAGAGTCTCTCTCTCTCTCTCTCTCTCTCTCTCTCTCTCTCTCTCTCTCTCACACACACACACACACACACACACACACACACACACACACACACACACACACACATATACATATGCATGAGGACACGCACAAAAATAAATAATATATGTTAAGTATACAAAGTAAGTGGAGAAAAGAGACAAAAAAAACCCATAGAAACTCATTCACAGAAATATGAACAAAGCAGCTGTGGGAGAAGCTTGTGATGTTGAGAGTTGGAGGAGCAAAAAATAAGGTTAGGGAAAGAGTGGATGGACATGGACTGTGCAATAAAAACCTAAACTATGGTCCAATGGGCAATATCTGGGAATGATACGCAACAAGCTCTGCTTTGGCTGTGAAAACAAACAAACAAACAAATCCTAAATGAAAACTAATGACCCCTATTCAGTGGGTTATGCAGTGCTGAACTTTCAACTAAGGGCCAGCTCTTCCTTTTTTTTTTTTTTTTTTTTTCTTTATTTTGTATTTATCAAAAAAAAAACAGTAAAAAGAATTTAAAATGCAGAAGAGTTAACAATAACTATACAGAGGATAAGAATCATAAGCATGGCTTATCAAGGGTAGAAATACAAATAAGATTGCTACACCTATATTTTCTTTGTGATCATCTTTCCCTCTGAATTTTTTTTTCCATCCCTGTATATCCTTATTCAAGGTCTCTTCCCCCTCCCAACACATCTGGTCATTTTTCTTCTCTGCAACTCCCCATCCCCTCCCTGGGCAGGGAGCAGACAGTCCTATGGTCCCACTGACCCAATAATGCTTAGATCAGACTCCACTTCTGGCCAAATCCAGTTCTTTCCCCCCTCCCTCAAGAGTGAGTCAGGTGTTCCTATAGTTGGACTGGGGTTTGAAGGGTCAGTCCAGGGTGTTTCTGATCCCAAGCTGTTCGGTGGTTGTGGT
>PVIH01014424.1:0-53871 GCA_004025045.1 Sigmodon hispidus | reverse complement strand
TTCTCAAATTAGGTCTTTTCATGGTGTCCCAGATTTCCTGAACATTTTGAGTTATGGCTTTTTTAGTTTTACTATTTTCTTTGACTGATATATCTATTTGAGCTACTGAGTCTTCCACTTCAGAGATTCTATCTTCCATCTCTTGAACTCTGTTTGTTATGCTTGTATCTGTAGTTCCAGCTTTTTTCTTCAGGTTTTCCATTTCCATTTTTGCCTCATTTTGCGCCTTTTTTATTGCTTCTATTTCAGCTTTTATTTCAGCTTTTATTTCATCTTTTAGTTCCTGGCATGTTTCTTTCATAGATTTGTTCATCTCTTCCAATTTTTTGTTTGTATTTTCTTCTATTTCTTTAAGGCTTTTTTTCATATCTTCTTTTAGAGCTTCGATGATCATCAAAAAGGAATTTTTGGTGTTGCTTCCTTCTGTTTCCTCTTCATTCCTCAGTTCAGGTCTTGTATTTGTAAGATCGCCACTTTCTTCTGGAGTTACCATATTGTCCTTTGTAGTATTATGTAATTTTTTGCACTGACGTTTGCCCATGGCTTCAGTGGTTCACAATTAGATGGGTCCTGGTCAATTGTGGCACTCAGGTTTGTGTGCCTCCTGTCACCTTTCTGGTCAGGGTCTGATTCTGTCTTTCAGAGACCCCTGCAGTTGTTGGTTCGCTCAGTTCGAGGTCGTGTTGGGGAGCCGTGCAAACTCCCTCAGCAGGAGCTGTGGATGTGGTCAGGGGCAGAGTTTACCTGCCCCTGCTCCAGAGTGCGCTGGGATTCTGCACACAGCACTCGGTCTTGGGAGTGGAACCAGAAGCAATGCGAGCTCAACTCTCCCTCCCAGGCTGGGATATAGGCACAGAGGCCTCTTGCCCCCTCCTCACCTCACCTCTGGGCAGGGTCTGAATCTGCCCTTCAGAGACCCCTGTAGTTGGTTAGCTCAGTTCGAGGTCGTGGCAGGGTTTCCCTCAGCAGGAGCTGTGGATGTGGTCAGGGGCAGAGTTTACCTGCCCCTGCTCCAGAGTGCGCTGGGATTCTGCTGAGATATGTTTTAAATGATGTTTATTTTGTGAGAATTGCTTACAAAACAGAGAAGGTTTTAAGAAAAGGTGAAGGGGTAAGGTTGCAGTGTGCTGGAGCATTTCTAAACGAAAGCTCCTGTCCCACATGCCACATGTCTGAAACCCGCTCCGCCAGACCGGAACCATGAGACCAGTCCGGAAACCATGTCACCAGTCCAGAAACAGCACCACCAGTCCAGAATCCTCGTGGGAGGTCCCAGCCCGGCTTCCTGTCTCTTGTCCTCTCCCTGGGTGTTCTACTTTCAAAGCTCGTTCTCCTTGACCACGCCCCTCTCCGTCTCAGCATTCCACGGCTATCAATCCACCTGTGTAGATTCTGATTTCCCCCTACAGCAACATACATCTTATTGGTCACTTTAAATCATGCACAAAGTTCAGCTAAGAGGCAAGGTTGTTTGTTCTGATTGGGTCCTGGAGAAACTGCAAGCATCTGGTTTGGGTTAAGATTAAGCACTCCCAGCACTTTCCACTCTCCTGTTGCCTTCCTTATCTTTTCCAGATGGCCGCCAGCTGGCAGTTCCTGGACTTATGTGTGACTTGCCCTCAGGTTGACTCTTGCTAACTGGCCTTGTGGAAAATTTACACTGGTCAGGCTGTTTAGGGTTGGGGTCTTTCACTTTAAATGTTAATTACCCCTCTTTGAATATGGTATACATACAACAACTTACCGCACTGTACTACATGATCATGTATAATTACCTTGTCTCAATCAAAAATTTTAAGATATGTAAAATTTTTAAACATTGGTATAAAATTGTTGAGATGAATTGTAATAATATATTTATTTTCTGTTTGGTATCTCATTTAATCACCCAGAAATTAACAAAATAGTCTCCTTTTCCTAATTCTAAGTATTTTATTATACTTACAGCACCTTTCAATTGAGCATGATCACATTTCAGGTTCTTTCTGACCAGAAGTATGTTCTAAGTGTTTTCTAGCCACATGTAAGTTCAAATACTTAAGTATGCTGGAGTGATGGTTGTGTGACTGGTTGCTATTCTAATGGGTTGCTATTCCTAAGTCTAGAGGAAAAGGTATAACTTAACACTGTCTAAACAGTCTAATTTAGTACAGTTTTCAAGACCTAGACTAGTCTTGATGACAGCCTGGTCTTGAGTTTCCTCTTCTGCAAAATGGGGCTGATTACACCAACCTCACAATGTTTGGAGATAATTACAGAGCTAACACAAGAGAAAACATGTTAAGTACGTATATATATATATATATATATATATATATATATATATGTATATATATACACACATTCTCATAAATATTACACTACACTCCCACATGCATATAATTATTGTCAGTTTCAAAAACTAAAAGCAAGTTCTAGCACATACCCTATGCTATTCCTCTCCATTAAAACCAATTATTTTGCAAAAGACAAAAAGGAGAAGCACTCAGCTTTTCCACCAATAGGCACGTGCTGTTTGCCTCTTCTGCATCATTAGACCTGGCAGGAGCTGGGGAGAGGATGGGAACACTCAGCTGTACAGTGTTCAGATCAGAGAGCAGTGGGTTTGGCACCCTAACCTCCTCCTGGAAGATGGAACTAAAATGCAATGCAACAATGGGCTTTTATCTTTGTTGATTTCAAACTATAGGGAAAGTTCTCTTTGAAGGAAAGTGGGAGGCCAGGAAAGCAAACTGGTAGCAGGCCCATGCTCTCTGACATTTCTGTCTAAGAACCAGACCCTGGGCATGAACAACATACCCACCTGTACACACTCATGTCTGCATACATGCATCACATTGCTGCTGAATTCAGGTACTACCTTTCTTGCAGCCAGACCACTAACTCCATAGTCTTCAAAAATATGGAATAGACCACAGCTCTCCTTTTTCCACAGACAAAAGAGAGTTGAGAGGCAGTAGCAAATTCCTGCCCGAGGACACATACCTCTAGTCTTATTAAATAAACAAGGCTTAATTAAATTAAAGTGGGATTCAATTCTGCCTATGCTATGCTGACTGAGCAGAGCCCCTTATGACTCTCTCATTTTCATAAATGAATGATCATCTGCCTGCTTTGAGGCTTGTTCTTCACTGAAGGGGACCTCTGACTGGAATAGGGGCCTCTTGCTAGAAATGGCAGTCAGAGGACAGCAGTGATCGGGTATTTTCATTCAGAAGACTAAAGGATTCTGAAAGCTTTAATTTGTTTGGGACTGGCGCAGGGGTGGATTTGAGCATCATATACTGTTGCCCAGCACAAAAATGTGTTGGGGGCTGTTAGTTTTAGGATAAATGTGTGTTGAAATGACACGTTGAGCCTAAAATAAATATATTGTTAAAATTAATTTCACCAGTTTAATTTTGCTTTTGAAAAATTGCCATTTTGAAATTGTTGAGAACTAATAATTATACATAGTTGTTCATACGATGATCAAATCGAAATAACTAGCATTTATAGCAACTTAAAAGTTTATTATTGCTTTGCATTTAGAGCCTTGGCATTTAAAGTCGAACCTGGGACAGCTTGTGGCAGAGACAGGAAGAAAGAGTGAGAAATAGGCAGACACCAAGTCTGAGCCAGAGCACAAAAACTCAGCCACAGCTGGGCCCAAGAGCAGGACTGGGGGGAGGGGGGGGGGAGGCGCGGCTGCTGCCAGAGTCAGCAAAGAGAAACAAAACACTTTTTAAAACAGTCTTCTCAGAGGATGAACTGGGAAAAAGATCATAAAAAAACAACGGTGTAAACTCTAAGGAGCAGCTAGGACGCCTTTGTGCTCAGCAGCGCCTTCACTTGCCGAGCCTAGAGATCAGGGCTCCACCTGGTGCACGTGCTCCATCCTCCATCCTCCTCAGCCATATTTATTATAGCTTTGTGACCACCTGAGCTAGAGCTAAAGACGAGGCATGCCTCCATTCAAATGTCAAAGGGAGAACAGAGCTATGCAAAACGCAACACAGCCTTTGCCTCTGGGTGAGCAAGGGCCAGTTACACACCTTAGGGCAGACTGGGGGTGGGGGGTGCGAGGGCGGTGGTCTCATCTCCTCTCTTCCCAGGGCTTGCAGCTTTGTTTTGTTACTTTTCTGTTGGGAAGAGAAGGACAAAGAGGTGAACTGCACGGGTTGCAAGTTCCAGTGGAACACCTTTGGGGAAGAAAGTTGAAACTAATAGACAAGCTGTGGTTTTCATTTATCCAAGCTGCTGCTGCTTTCGCTAGGCCAGAAATGGGAGGGGTGTGTGTGTGTGTGTGTGTGTGTGTGTGTGTGTGTGTGCCCCTGACATCGCTGACAGTGTTGTTTTCTGCATTTACACTTACCCTCATCAGGAGGATGTGTGCTCAAATTTCTTTTAAGCCTCATTCTCACAACACATCTCGATGTCCTTTTAAGTCTATCTTCATACCATCTTAAATTGAAAACAGCTGCAGGCCCTATTCACCTGCTTCCCTGGCCACACCCTAACCAGAGGCTGGAATGCCTCTCTGTTAGTGCTCTGAGAACAGTAGATTGTTGTGACTCTGATCAAGAGCTACCTACTAAATGAAGCCTTTCCCTTCCAGGTTACTTCTCCAGTTCCATTCACTCCAAGCCTCCCCACAGTTCCCAGGGTAGTAAAGACTCAATGAGAAAGTGCAGTCAGTAGACATTGTGGGGACTCTACCTTCTAGAGAAGTGGCATATGCGTTTTTCTCTACACATTGACTACATTACAGAGTCATGCTAAGTGGCAGACACCACAACCCAGTTTTATCTCCTCTCCAGAGAATTCTAGCAAAAGACTTAACATCTTAAAATCTTAGGCAGATGGAAGAGCATTAAGTAGGAGCCGAGCAGAGGAGAAAGGTAAAGCTGATAGTGGACAGTGTGGGGAATGAGGGTGGAGACAGTCACTAAATGAAAGTCAATGTGCAAAGTATGATCCCTGGCATTGCCCTCCAAAATCTCAGCTTGCCAAACACCTGGTCAGATGTTTGCATCCAAGTTTTGAAAAGGAAAAGTCTTAGAGCAAAACTAAAGTTTTGTGATTACAAGAAATGTGAATGGGCTTTGGAAGAAGCAAATTATGTAGCATGGGGTTATGGCTCACTAGAGTGGCCCCCTCTCTAATAGTTAAAGACCCTGGAAGAACAAGTGTCTGCCTCTCACTTCAAGCCAAGACCCCCACCACTGTAAAAAAATTTACCCACTAACATGGCATTTCCTAGAGTCTCATTTAGAATTATCTAAGCCCCTAGCCCCTGGCTGATGAGAAAGGTCCAAGGGGAGTAAGGTAAAATGGTCTTGAAGGAAAAGTAAAGACTAAGAAAGAACAAAGTGAAGAAGTTTCATCAGTACTTCCTAGGAGACATGAAAAGCAACTGCCCCCAGAAATCAAAGTATAGAAAACAGGTCACCAGAGAAAAGGAAAAGTTCTTTGAAAGTAAAACTTTTCCCACTTGATTTTTAAAAAGTAGATAAAAAAGTAGGTCTGGGAGCAGGTAGAGATAAACTCTGCCTGTCACGGTCCCCCCAGCTGCTGCTGAGAGAATTTGCACAGTTACCCACCTCCAACTGAACAAACAGATAAGGACTGGGGACCCTGAAGGACAGACTCAGACCCCACCCAGAGGTGAGAAGGGGTCAGCAGGTCCGAGCGCCTGTATCTCTGCCAGGGAGAGGAGAGTTGAGCTCCCGTCGGTTTCGGTTCTGGTTCCGGGACCCGGTGTTGTCTGCAGAGCATGTCCCAGTGTACTCCGGAGCAGGCAGAGATAAACTCTGCCTGTCACAGTACCCCCAGCTGCTGCTGAGGGAGTTTGCAGGGCCGCCACCCTGCCTCCAATTGGTCAAACAGAGAAAGACTGAAGACTTGAAATCCAGTCTCCTGCACAGTGCAGAAGTAGAGATTGAGCAGACCTTTTCCTCAGAGGTCACATGAGACACACAAGCCTGAGTGTCACAACTGACCAGGAGCCACCTAATTGTGAACCACTAAAGCCATGGGCAAAACTTACATAATAATACAAAGAACAAGGTAACTCCAGAAGAAAGTGGCGATCCTATAAATACAAGACCTGAACTGAGCAATGAAGAGGAAATAGAAGGAAGCAACACCAAAAATTCCTTTTTGATGATCATCAAAGCTCTCAAAGAAGATATGAAAAATAACTTTAAAGAAATAGAAGAAAATACAAACAAAAAATTGGAAGAGATGAACAAATCTATGAAAGAAACATGCCAGGAACTAAAAGCTGAAATAGAAGCAATAAAAAAAGCACAAAATGAGGCAAAGATAGAAATAGAAAATCTGAAGAAAAGAGGTGAAACTACAGATACAAGCATAACCAACAGAATCCAAGAGATTGAAGAGGATCTCTGGAGTGGAAGACTCAATAGTGGAAACAGAAACATCAGTCAAAGAAAACACAAAAACCAAAAAAGCCATAAGACAAAATGTTCAGGAAATTTGGGACAATATAAAAAGACCTAACATGAGAATAATAGGAATAGAAGAAGGAGAAGAATACCAGCTCAAAGGCACAGATAATGTATTCAATAAAATCATAGAAGAAAACTATCCCAACTTAAAGAAGGAAATGCCTATAAAGATACTAGAAGCTTACAGAACACCAAGTAGATTTGACCCCTCAAAAAAGACTGCTCACTACATAATAATCAAGCCACATAACATACAGAACAAAGAAAAAATTTTAAGAGCTGCAAAAAGAAAAGTGCCAAATTACCTATAAAGGCAGACCCATCAAAAATAACACCTGACTATTCAATGGAAACGATGAAAGCAAGAAAAGATTTGGTCAGAGATTATAAAGACACTAAAAGATCATGGCTGTCAACCTAGACTACTATACCCAGCAAAATTATCAATCAGCATAGAAGAGGAAACAAGATATTTCATGACAAAGTCAGACTTAAACATTACCTATCTACAAATCCAGCCCTTCAGAAAGCTTTAGAGTGAAAACTCCAACCTAAGGATCCCAGATAAACCCATGAAACCACAAACAATCAATAATCTCACAGAAGAAAAGCCCAGAGAAAGGAAATAATACAAGTTACCACCAAAAATAATAGAAAATATCAATCAGTGGTCACTAATATCCCTTAATATCAATGGACACAACTCACCTATAAAAAGACACACACTAACACAATGGATACAAAAACAGAAGTCATCCTGCTGCTTCATACAAGAAACACAGCTCAACCTTAAAGACAGACACAGGCTCAGAGTAAAGGGTTGGGAAAAGATTTTCCAATCAAATGGCTCTAAGAAACAACCTGGTGTTGCCATTCTAATATCTAAGAAAGTAGACTTTAAACTAAAATCAATTAAAAGAGACTAAGATGGACATTACTTACTCATCTCAGAAAAAATTGGTCAAGATGAGATCTCAATCCTGAATATTTATGCCCCTAAATCCAACATCAATTCTCACACCCTAATAGTGAGAGACTTTAATACCCAACTTTCACCCCTGAATCGGTCAATGAGACAGAGACTCAACAGAGAATTAAGAAGTCTAACAGAGGTTATGATGCAAATGGATTAAATATTTACAGAAGTTTCCACCCAAATGCAAAAGAATACACATATTTCTCAGCACCACATGGAACTTTCTCTAAAATTGACCACATAATTAGTCATAAAGCAAAAATCAATAGATACAAAAAATGAAAATAATCCCTTGTATCATATCAGAGCACCAGGGCCTAAAGTTAGAGTTCAACAACATCAAAGATCACACAAAGCCTACCAACTCATGGAAACTAAACATCACTCAAATGAACCATCTCTAGGTCAAGGAAAAAATTAAGAAAGAAATCAAAGACTTCCTAGAATTTAATGAAAATGAATCCACAACATACCCAAACTTCTGGGATACAATGGAAGCAGTCTTAAGAGGACAGATGCCTATATGAAAAACCTAGAGAAATCCCACACTAGAGAATTAACAGCTAAGCTGAAAGCCTTAAAATAATTAGAAGCAAACTAACCTAGAAGAAGTAGATGGCAGGAAATAATAAAACTTAGACTAACTCTAACCCTAACCCAAAATCAATAAAAATGAAACAAACAAACAAACAAAAAAAAACAATTCGAAGAATCAATGAATCTAAGAGTTGGTTCTTAGATAATATAGTCAACAAGATAGATAAACCCTTATCCAAACTAACCAAAAAGTGAGAGAGAGAGTATCCAAATCAACAAAATCAGAAATGAAAAGGGGGACATAACAACAGACACCCAGGAAATAAAGAGAATTTTCAGGTCATACTTTGAAAATCTATACTCCACAAAAATAGAAAACCTAGAGGAAATGTACAGCTTTCTGGACAGGTACCATTTAAGAAGTTAAATGAAGATCAGATTAAATACCAAACAGACCTATAACTCCAAAGGATATTGAAGCTATCATTAAAAGCCTCACCAATAAAAAAGCCCAGGTCCAGATGGTTTCAGTGAAGAATTCTACCAGACATTCAAAGAAGAACTATTACCAAAACTCCTCAAACTGTTTCACACAGTAGAAACTGGAGGAATATTGCCAAATTCTTTTTATGAGGCCACAATTACCCTAGTAGCCAAGCCACTCAAAGATGCATCAACATGAATATCAATGCTAAAATTCTCAACAAAATTCTGGTAAACCATATACAATAACATATGAAAAAACATCATCTACCATGATCAAGTGGCCAGAAATGCAGGAATGGTTCAACATATGGAAATCCATAAATATCATCCATCATATAAACAAATTGAAAAGAAAAAAACCACATGATCATATCCTTACACACTGAAAAAGCCAATGACAAAATCTAACACTCCCTTGTGATAAAAGTCCTGGAAAGATCAGGAATACAGGGAAAATACCTAAATATAATAAAGTCGATTTACAAGAAGCCAACAGCCAACTTCAAACTTAATGGAGAAAAACTCAAAGGAATCCCACTAAAATCAGGAACTAGACAAGAATTTCCTTTCTCCCCTTATTTATTCAATATAGTTCTCACAGTTTTAGCCAAAGCAATAAGAGAATGAAGGAGATTTAGGTGATATATTGGAAAATAAGGAGTGAAACTATCTTTATTTGCAGATGATATGATTGTGTACATAAGTGATCCAGAAAATTCTACCAGGGAACTTCTACAGCTGATAAACACCTTCAGCAATGTAGCAGGATACAAGATTAACTCAAAAAAATCAGTAGCCCTCCTATACACTAAAGGTAAAAGGGCTGAAAAAATATAAGGGAAACATCACCCTTTATAATAGCTGGAAATAGTATTAAATACCTTGGAGTAACTATAACCAAAGAAATAACAGATGTATTTGATAAAAACTTTAAACCTCGAAGGAAGAAATTGAAGAGGATATCAGAAAATGGAAAGATCTCCCATGTTCCTGGATAGGTAGGATCAACATAGTAAAAATGGCAGTTCCACCAAAAGCAATCTACAGATTCAATGCACTGCCCATCAAAATCCCAACACAATATTTTTTGGACCTTGAAAAAACAATGCTCAACTTCATTTGGAATAACAGGAAAGCCAGGATTGCCAAAACAATTTTGCTCAACAAAAGAATTTCAGGAGGCATCACCATCCCCGACTTCAAGTTATACTATAGAGATATGGTAGTAAAAACAGCCTGGTATTGGCATAAAAACAGACTTGTGGATCAATGAAATCAATTAAATTGAATCCCAATATTAACTCAAAAACTTATGAACACCTGATACTGGACAAAGAACCTCAAAATATTCAATGGAAAAAAAGATAGTATCTTTAAGAAATTGTGCTGGCATAGTTGGTTGGTAGTGTGTAGAAAAATGCAAGTAGATCCAAACTTATCACCCTGCACAAAACTCAAATCCAAGTGGATCAAAGACCTCAACATAAACCCAACCACACTGAACCTGATAGAAAAGAAAGTGGAAAATACCCTCCACACATTGGCATAGGTGACCACTTCCTAAATATAACACCAGTAGCACAGACACTAAGAACAACAAACAATAAGTGGGACCTTCTGACACTGAGATGCTTCTGTAAGGCTGAGGACACAGTCAATAAAACAAAACAACAGTCTACCAAATGGGAAAAGATTTTTACCAGCCCTACAAGTGACAGAGTACTGATCTCTAAAATACAGAGAAAATTCAAGAAAATATAGCCCAAAACCTTGAATAACCCAATCAAGAAATGGGGTTCAGAGCTAAAAAGGGAATTCTCAGTAGAAGAATTACAAACAGCTGAAAGGCACTTGAGAAAGTGCTCAACATCTTTAGCCATCAGAGAAATGCAAATCAAAACAACTTGGAGATACCACCTGTCAGATTGGCTAAGATAAAAGACACAGATGACAGCCTATGCTGGAGAGGTTGTGGAGCAAGGGGAACACTCCTCCATTGTTGGTGGGGTTTAAGCTTGTTCAGCCACTCTGGAATGCAGTATGGTGCTTTCTCAGAAAACTGGAAATCAGTCTTCCCAAAGATCCAGCAATACCACTACTGGGCATATACCCTAAACATGCACATTTGCACTTCAAAGGTGTTAGCTCAACTATGTTCATAGCAGCATTATTCATAATAGCAAGAACCTGGAAACAAGCTAGATGCCCCTCAACTGAAGAATGAATTAACAAAGTGTGGTATATCTACACAATGGAGTACTACTCAGCAGTAAGAAAAAAATGATATTCTATAATTTGCAGGCAAACATATGGATTTGGAGAATATCTTCCTGAGCAAGATATCACAAACCCAGAAAGACAAGCAAGGGATGTATTCACTCATTTGTGTACTTTAAACAAAAAGCAAAGCATGTCTAAGCTGCAAACCACAACCACTGAACAACTTTGGATGTGAAACACCTTGGACCAGGAACTTTGAGCCTATTTACTCCAGAGGAACACCTGACCCAGTCTTGATGTTGGAGTGAGGAAAGCAGATCTGCCTGGAGATGATGCTGGACTAAACCACCTTGGGGCCTTGAGTCCTTCTGCCCTTGCTGGGGAGGAGATGCAGTGATGGGGAGAAGAGAAGGTGACTGGGAGGGGTGGGATAGGGAAGGGAGTTTAAACAAGGGGATACATGGATAAAAAATATGACTTTATTCATAATAAAAAAGGAAAAAAAGAAAGAAAGGCAGTGGAGAAGAGGAGAAAAATATAATCATACTGCTTAAGTTCAGCTGTCATAGAGGTTAGCTACATGGTGTCAGGTATGGGGCAGGGGGGCACAGAAGAGAGCTGTAGAGAAAGAATAAGGAAGCCAAAATATTACAATAACAATGCTTAGAACAGAAATAGGAAAAATAAAAGAAAACATTACATTTTTTTTCTGAGTAATTCAGAAAAGTTTTCAGATTTATGATCCTGTGTGTGTTTAACAAAAGGCTGCCCCATAGGGTAGAAATTCTGGAGAGAAAAAGTATAGTTTTCCATTAAAGAGTTAACTATTATATTTATCTCTTTATTATGAGTTAAAGTGAGCTTACCTTCCTAGGGGTATGGGGTGACCCCTTAGCCAGGTCATTGACCTTCCATTGTTAGGTCTCCTCCCAGCCCTCAGATTCTATTCTCTTGACCAGAAGGAGCTTTCCTAAATGGGTCTTCTTCACTACTCTAACATTTAGGAAAAAAAGTAATTTAGGAAACAGATCAGGCTTCAGAGACCTCACTAGTACTTTCATGAGCTCTTTGGATAGCTCATAAAGAGCAAGGTCTTAAACTACTGGCTTCCCTTAGCTCCTGTGTGCTGGTGATGCACTGATTAGCTTCCTTTCTATCATACCCTCACCCCTTCCTTTTCCAAGCCTCTGTTCTTCTGTCTCCCGGAGTCATTCCTCTCAGACCTGTGATAAGCTTGAGGAAAGGAGTTAAGCATTACAGTCCTCCACTCTCTCCTCAAAGTTTCCTCTCCTTCTCTCATAGCATTTCTGTCCCCCCCCCCACTGTATGTTTAGAGTGAACTGAAACTTCCCATGGGACACACTGTTCTATCTTTTACAATACCCTTCAGACGTATGTCCAACATAGTTATGTTGGGCATGTTGGAGTAATTACTATTAGCATTGTGTTCTATGACATAACAGGAATGGTCTTTTCTTCTGTATGTGGCTGTTGATTCAGTTTATTCCTTATATTTGTAGTTATCAAGGGAAAGAATCTCTTTGAAATTATAAATTTTAATACTTGTTAAATAAATAAGTAGACATCCAGTCCCACCTAATTATTAATTAAATATGGATTAAAGATAGTAGGCAGCTTTTTTTCATTTAATATTAAATAATTGTGTACTAAGTTTTGTAGTTTTAGGATATAGTGAAGACTAAAGAAGTATCCTATGCTTTCAAAAAAAAAAAAAAAGAACTGTATATCTGCTGTATTTCTTGTGCTAAAAACTATGGTTTTGATCCTTAAGTGACTAGTATCCTTATTTTACTTTGCCAGGTACATATACAGGTCATTGCAAAATAATCAATAGGCAACTTATAAAGATAAATATTTACAGGTCCCTGCATCTACCATAAAACTATTAGAGAGTCCATGAGAAGGATGGAAAGGTGATAAAGACAGCCGGGGGAGAGGAGAAGGGGGGTGGGGGTGGGGGTGAAAGCATGGTAGCAGGTTACAGGAGCTATACACTACACATTGAATAAACTAGTCACAAGACTGGCTTCTCTACTGAGGTCTTCCCTAATCAGAAATCAAAAAAATTCTAATCCTTCAATTCCAAAAGGTAAGAACTGCATTAAAAACAGAACAAAACAAAAAAATAGGCAGTAACAAACATAGTTCTACCAATAGCATATCCGTTGCTTCTCCTTCAAAAATTCAAACATTAGGGCTGGAGAGATGGTTCCATGGGTAAAACTTCTGACATATAGGGGTTCAGATCCCCAGAACCTGCATAAAGCCAGACTTTGTAGCATGTTTCTGTAATCTCAGCACTTTAACTGTAAGAGGCAGGCAAATCCTACGTAGGATTCTAAGAAGCCTAGTTTATGCAGCTTTAAACATAAGACTTGGTTTCAGACAAGGCAGAAGGCGAGGACTGACGGCTGAGGTTCTCCTCTGATTTCCACACGCCCTCTGTGGTACTGCCACCTGCACTGTTAGCAATTGCTATCTTACAGAGAGTATTTTTCTCTCAACATCATCTGAGATCAATAGTGAGTTCAAGATAGTTCAGAAATGAAAGATGTTAGTTTTGAAATAACTCCTGCTAGATTTGATAAATCCCTTACAGTGAGCAAGGAGTACTCAGGATCCTGGAAAGCTGTGATGGTGGCATCAGAAAATGGCAAAGCAGGGCAAAGAGGCTCCGTGGGAAATGTGTGTGATCACACACCTTTTCTCCCCTCTTTCAGCTCTTTGTTACTTTCTTCTTTCCACTTCTCCTTTTCTTTTCCACCATCTCTTTTCTCTATCTTCTTCCACTGCCTTCTCCTTTGCCTCTCCTCCTCATCTCCACATCTTCCTGCCCTTCCATGACCTGCTCACTTCTGCCAAGGCTCTATTTTCCCATCTGCAGTGAGCTAGCTAGGACTTAGAGCAGCACATACCTAGCAACACACCAAGTCAAATTTCCTCTTCAAAATCTATCTCTGTATTTAGCACTCTCTTAAAATAAGTTTTTAATTCCAGGTCAATAGATGTAGTTTCTGGGTTACAGTATTGTCAGTAAAGCTTGATAAATATTAGCTTGTAAAAAAGTAAAAATGTCGGCCTTATTCCATTTAAATATATTCTCTCAGCATAAAACAAGAAACATGCATTTTGATATGTGCAGTGGCCAGGCTTAAAAAAGACTAATGTAAGGAGGTGGATTCATTCTAAGGGTGGGGCCCAGGTCTGTGAGTGACCTTCCTCAGCAGCCAATGGATTCAAAGGTTGGATTCCCACCAGAAAACTCCAATGGCTGTTGCACTTTACCCCTTTGCCGAATCCTGGAACATCAAGGTATGCTGCATCTTGATTACATAGGTTTTGCTTTAAAAACACCCATGGCTCCTAGACCACCACACTTCTGGGAACTTGGTCTCCAGGGCCAGGGTCAATCCCTAGACTCTGGTCTCCGCTCTCCATAGCAGACAGGAGCTAGGGTTTGGCTGTGAGGGGCTCCTTCACCCACACCTAAAAGAGGGGACCTTGCAGGGTAACTGCATCATCAAAGAAGAACTAAGAATTTGAAATTCAGATGCCTGTCCAGAGCAGAGTCAGAGAACTAGCAGACCCCTTGCTCAGAGGAGACAGAAGACACACAAGCCCTCTTACCACAACTGACTAGGAGCTGCCTAGTCATGAACCACTGAAGCCATGGGCAGATGCCAGTGAAAAATACAAATAACAATATAAAGAAAAACAAGGCAACACCAAAAGAAACTGGTGGTTTTACAACTACAAGACCTGAACAGAGCAATGAAGAGGAAGCAGAAGAAAACAACACCAAAAACACCTTTATGAAGCTCATTGAAGCCTTCAATGAAGATATGAAAAGTTCCCTTGAAGAAATAGAAAAAAATACAAACAAAAAATTGGAAGAGATGAACAAATCCTTGAAAGAAAACCAAAAAAAAAGGTAAACCAAAAAATGAAAGAAGCATTTGAGGAACTAAAAATTGAAATAGAAGCAATAAAAAAGGCACAAAATGAGGCAAAGGTGGAAATAGAAAATTTAAAAAGAGCTGGAACTACAGATACAAGCATAGCCAACAGAATACAAGACATGGAAGAAAGAATCTCTAGAGTGGAAGACTCAGTAGCATAAATAGATACATCAGTCAAAGAAAATATTAAAACAAAAAAAATCAAAAAACAAAATGTTCAGGAAATCTGGGACACCTTGAAAAGACCTAACTAGAGAATAATAGGAACAGAAGGAGAAAAATAACAGTTCAAAGGCACAGATAATGTATTCAATAAAATCATAGAAGAAAACTTTGCCTATAAAGATACAAGAAGCTTACAGAATACCAATTAAATATGACCCCTCACAAAAAGTCTGCTCATCACATAATAATCAAGCCACAAAACATACAGAACAAAGAAAAAATTTAAGAGCTGCAAAAGAAATGGGCCAACTTACTTATAAAGGCAGACTCATAGAATAACTCCTGGCTATTCAATGGAAACAATGAAAGCAAGAAGGGCTTGGTCAGAAGTTATAGACACTAAAGGAACATGGCTGCCAACCTAGACTAGTAAACCCAACAAAATTATCAATCACCATAGATGGAGTAAAGAAGATATTTTAAAAAAGTGAGACTGAAAAAATACCTATCTACCAATCCAGCCCTCCATAAAGCATTAGAGGGAAAACTTCAACCTAAGGATCCCAGATACAACCATGAAACCACTATCAATAATCCCACAGAAGATTAGCCCAGAGAAAGGAAATACAAAGAAGCTACTACCAAAAATAGCATGAAACATCAATCACAAGTCACTAATATCTCTTAATATCAATGGACGCGACTCACCTAGAAAATGGCACACACTAACAAAATGGATACAAAAACAGAAGCCATCCTTCTGCTGCATACAAGAAACACACCTCAACCACAAACACAGACACAGGCTCAGAGTAAAGGGTTGGGAAAAGATGTTCCAATCAAATGGCCCTAAGAAACAGGTTGGGGTTGCCATCCAAATATCTAACAAAGTAGACTTTAAGCTAAAAGCAATTAAAAGGGACCAAGATGGACATTACTTATTCATTGCAGGAACAATTATTCAAGAGGAAATTTCAATCCTGAATATTCATGCCCCAAATATAAGGGCACATACCTATGTAAAAGAAACACTACTAAAGCTCAAATCCCACATCAGTTCTCATACCCTAATACTGGGAGACTTTAATACCCCACATTCACCCCTGGATAAGACAACCAGAGACTCAATAGAGAATTAAGGAGTCTAACAGAGGTTATGATACAAATGAATTTAATAGATATTTACAGAAGCTTCCACCCAAATGCAAAGGAATATACATATTTCTCAACTTCTCATGGAACTTTCTCTAAACTTGACCACATAAATGGTCATAAAGCAAATATCAATAGATACAAAAGTTGAAAATAATCCCTTGAATCATATCGGACCAACAGGGCCTAAAGTTAGAGTTCAGCAGCATCAAAGATCACACAAAGCCTACCAACTCATGGAAAGTAAACATTACTCAGCTGAACCACCTCTAGGTCAAAGAAGATATTAAGAAAAAAATCAAAGACTTCCTAGAATTTAATGAAAATGAATCCACAACGTATCCAAACATGTGGGACACAATGGTAGCAGTCTTAAGAGAAAAATTCATAGCACTAGATGCCTATATGAAAAACCTAGAGAAATCCCACACTAGAGAACTAACAGCTAAGCTGAAAGCCTTAGAACAATTAGAGGCAAACTAACCTAGAAAGAATAGATGGCAGGAAATAATAAAACTTAGACTAACTCTAACCCTAACCCAAAATCAATTAAAATGAAACAAAAAGAACAATTCAAAGAATTAATGAATCAAAGAGTTGGTTCTTAGATAATATAGTCAACAAGATAAATAAACCCTTATCCAATCTAATTAAAAAGCAGAGAGAGAGTATCCAAATCAATAAAATCAGAAATGAAAAGGGGGACATAACAACAGACCTCTAGGAAATCCAGAGAATTATCAGATCATACTTTGAAAATCTATATCCCACAAAAATGGAAAACCTAGAAGAAATGTACAGCTACTGGACAGGTACCATTTACCAATATTAAAAATGAAGAACAGATTAATTACCTAAAAAGACCTATAATCCTTAAGGAAATTGAAAATGTCATTAAAAGCCTCCCCAAAAATAAAAGCCCTGGCCCAGATGGTTTTAGTGCAGAATTCTACAAGACATTCAAAGAAGAATTACTACCATTAATCCTCAAACTATTTCACACAGTAGAAACTGAAGGAATATTGCCAAATTCCTTTTATAAGGCCCCAATTACCCTAATACCCAAACCATTCAAATACACAACAAAGAAGGAAAATTACAGACCAATTTCCCTCGTGAATATTGATCCTAAAATTCTCAACAAATTTTGCAAACCATATGCAACAATATTTAAAAATATCATCCACCACGACCAAGTAGGCTTCATCCCTGAAATGCAGGGTTGGTTCAACATACGAAAACTGTAACTATCATCCATCATATAAACAAATTGAAAAATAAAACCCACATGATCACATCCTTAGGTGCTGAAAAAGCCTTTGACAAAATCTAACACTCCTTTATGAAAAAACCCTGGAGAGATCAGGAATACAGGAAAAGTACCTAAATATAATAAAGGCAATTTACAAGAAGCCTACAGCCAACATCAAACTTAATGGAGAAAAACTCAGAGCAATCCCTCTAAAATCAGGAAGTAGACAAGGATGTCCTCTCTCCCCTGATCTATTCAATATAGTTCTTGATTTTAGCTAAAGTCATAAGAGAATAAAAGGAGATTAAGGGGATACAAACTGGAAAAAAAGAAGTGAAACTATCTCTATTTGAAGATGATTAGATTGTATAATAAGTGACCCACAGAATTCTACCAGGGAACTCCTACTGCTGATAAACACCTTCAGCAATGTAGCAGGATTCAAGATTAACTCAAAGAAATCAGTAGCCCTCCTATACACTAAAGATAAAAGGGCTGAAAAAAATAAGGGAAACATCACCCTTTATAATAGCTGCAAATAGCATTAAATATCTTGGAGTTACTATAACCAAAGAAGTAACAGATCTATTTGACAAACATTTTAAGTCACTGAAGAAAGAAATTGAAGAGGATATCAGAAAATGGGAAGCTCTCCCATGTTCATGGATAGGGAGGATCAACATAGTAAAAATGGCAATTCTACCCAAGGCAATCTACAGATTCAATGCACTGCCCATCAAAATCCCAAAACAATATTTTATGGGCCTTGAAAGAACAGTACTCAACTTCATTTGGAATAACAGGAAAGCCAGGATGGCCAAAACAATTTTGCTCAACAAAACAATCCCAGGAGGCATCACCATCCCCGATTTCAATTATATTATAGAGCTACAGGAATAAAAACAGCTTGGTACTGGCATAAAAACAGACTTGTAAATCAATGGAACAGAAATGATGATCTGGGCATTAACCCAAAAACCTATGAACATCTGATCTTGGACAAAGAGGCCCAAAATATTCAATGGAAAAAAGATTGTATCTTTAACAAATAGTGTTGGCATAGCTGGTTTGTAGCATGTAGAAAAATGCAAATAGATCCAAGCCTGTCACCCTGAACAAAACTCAAATCCAAGTGGATCAAAGACCTCAACATGAACCCAGCTACTCTAAACTTGATAGAAAAGAAAGTGGGAAATACCCTCCAATGAATTGGCATAGGCAACAACTTCCTAAATATAACACCAGTAGCACAGACACTAAGAAAAACAATGAATACATGGGATCTCCTGAAGCTGAGAAGCTTCTGTAAAGCCAAGGACACTGTCAATAGGACAAAACGACAGCCTACAGAATGGCAAAAGATTTTCACCAACCCTACAAGTGATAGAGAACTGATCTGTAAAATATATAAAGAACTCAAGAAACTAGAGCCCAAAATCTTGAATAACCCAATCAAAAAATGGGGTTCAGAACTAAAAAGTGAATTCTTAGCAGTAGAATTATGAATGGCTGTAAGGCGCTTGAAAAAGTTCTCAACATCTTTAGCCATCAGAGAAATGCAAATCAAAACAACTTTGAGATACCACCTGACACCTGTCAGATTGGCTAAGATAAAAGACACAGATGACAGCCTATGCTGGAGAGGATGCTGAGCAAGGGGAACACTCCTCCATTGTTGGTGGTAGTGTCAGCTTGTTCAGCCACTCTGGAATGCAGTATGGTGGTTTCTCAGAAAACTGGGAATCAATCTCCCCATGGATCCAACAATACCACTTCTGGGTGTATACCCTGAAGACATATGTTCACACTCCAAAGGCATTAGCTCAAGTATGTTCATTGCAGCATTATTTGTAATAGCAAGAACCTGGAAGCAACCTAGATGGCCCTCAACTGAAGAATGGATTAACAAAGTGTGGTACATTTACACAATGAAGTACTACTCAGCATTAAGAAAAAAAGCAAACTCAGAGAGATAAGCAGGGGATGTACTCACTCACTAGTGGTCTCTAAACAAACAAACAGGAAAAAAAGCCAAACATGCCCAAGCAGGAAACCACAACCACTGAACAGCTTGGGATCAGAAACACCCTGGACTGACCCTTCAAACCCCGGTCCATCTATAGGAACACCTGACTCACTCTTGAGGGAGGGGGGACAAAACTGGATTTGGCCGGGAGTGAAGACTGATCCAAGCATTATTGGGCCAGTGTGACCATAGGACTGTCTGCTCCCTGCCCAGGGAGGGGATGGGGACTTGCAGAGAAAAAAAATGATCAGATGTGGTGGGAGGGGGAAGAGACTTTCAATAAGGATATACAGGGATGGAAAAAAAAATTCAGAGGAAAAGCTGAACACAAAGAAAATATATGTGTAGTAATCTTATTTGCATTTCCACCCTTGATAAGCCATGCTTATGATTATTATCCTCTGTATAGTTATTGTTAACTCTTCGGCATTTTTAAATTCTTTTTACTGTTTTTTTGATAAATACAAAATAAAGAAGGAAAAAAAAAGAAAAAATGATATTTTAAAATCTGAACGCAAATGGATGGATTTGGAGAACATCTTCCTGAGTGTGGTATCTCAAACCCAGAAAGATAAGCAGGGGATATACTCACTCATTAGTGGACTCTAAACAAAAAAGCAAAAAGCAAAGCATGTCCAAGCTGCAAACCGCAAACACTGAACAGCTTGGGATCTGAAGCACCTTGAACTGGCACTTTGGAGCTCATTCCCTCTAGAGGAACACTTGAACCAGTCTTGATGTGGGGATGAGGAAAGTGGATTTGCTTGGATTGGATGCTGAAGTAAGCCACCATGGACCTTGGGACCTCATGTCTTTGCCAGGAGGAGAAAAGGAGATGGAGAGAAGAGTGACTTGTAGGGGCAGGAGGGGAAGGGCATTTGAACAAAGGGAATACATGGATAAAAAATGAGACTTTATTCATAATAAAAATGAGAAAAAATAAAAATAAAATTTAC
This sequence comes from Sigmodon hispidus, assembly GCA_004025045.1. Classification (NCBI taxonomy): domain Eukaryota; kingdom Metazoa; phylum Chordata; class Mammalia; order Rodentia; family Cricetidae; genus Sigmodon; species Sigmodon hispidus. The sequence continues at coordinate 33,669 of PVIH01014424.1, read as the reverse complement.
TTACACACACAAAAAAAAACAACTGCCCATTGGGGCAACATTATCTCACTCCCTTCGGCTGTGTAGAGCTAGGTGATCGACCCAGGTTCTCCTTTTCTGTAGGTAGCAATAAAATCCCCACTCATAACAACGTGTCCAGCCTCCCTGGTGGAAAGTCTTACACAGGGGCATAACATTAATTGAAACACACATCCATCGACTCAGAAACCACCTTTGTATGAACAACAAAAACATCAGTAGCTGGAGGCCATGTGTTTAATAAACCTGATAAATATTTTCACCCAAAGGGTTGGCTTTTCACATCCTAGGCTGACAAGACAATGAACCTGATCTCCAGTCAGTTTCATATTTACAAATGGAAGGTTATTTTTATGCTACTGACACATGAAAATCCACAGATGTCACAGTCGGATTTGACCACAGTTCCTGGGTGAATTTTCAAATGACTTAAGAATTGTCTCCCTGTAATTTGTGCAAAGCATTGCTTTTGTGATTTTCATTGTTCTTTTATCTGAGTAGTCAGTCAATGGAGGGCATTACCTTTAGGGAGTTTGGGACTGGGGGAAGTAGATTGGGTTTTTTATTGATTGTTTCTGAAATAGGGTCTCTTGTATCTTAGGCTATCCCCAGACTCTATGGAACCAAGTATGGTATTGAACCCCTGATTCTGCTGTACCTACCTCTTGAGTATTGAGATCACAGATGTGCACCACCAAACCAATTTACTCAGTGCTGACTTTGAACTCAGAGCCTCAAGCCCCATAGGAAAGTGCTTTACCAACTGAGCTACAGCTCTGGCATGTTGGGGTTTTCTTTTTAAGATTTTTAAAATTTTTATTTGTGTGACTGGTTTGCCCACATGAGTGTATATTCACCACATGTGTGCCTGGTTCCCAAGGATGACAGAAAGAGAATTTTAGGTCCCTGGAACTGAGTTACATGTGGTTGGGATGGATTTTGAGAGCCAAATCCTGATCCTCTGCAAAAATAACATCTTAACTGCTGGGCCATCTTCTTAGCCCCAGGTTTTTATTTTAATGTTTATTGTTATTATTGATTACATACACAAAAACACTACAATAATAGTTCTTGAAAAGTAAATTCCACCTCTGTGATTCAAAATATTTTTATTTCTTTATAATGATGGGAGCTTCCAGCTGGAGCTAGGCAACATGCTCACACATACTGATGCCATTAACAATTATACAATTATACAAATGAATCCTCCTCAAATGCAAGCAGGTGTATCACCATTTTTTCAGTTTCAGCATTTACAATTTAAAGTAGTTAGTATACCACCAGAGCACAATTGTCTACTAGTTCAGGCTTGAACTTGCTTCCTGCTTGGCATACTGTGGTCCCAGAAGGATTTTTTTTCCTCTGGCTCCCTGTCAATTGCTGCATCCAGAGGTGGAGCCAGATACTGGATGAAAGACAGGTACTCCAGCTTTGGAGCTGAGGCCCACCCTGATGGCTGGTGCCCTTATCTGTAGAAATGTAAATGCAGCACAGCAAAGCTGCCTGGAACTGGGAAGTCATAATGTGGACTCTGTCAATCAACTGGAGGAACATCTGGCTTTGCACGACTGAGCCCAACTCAGCACTCTTAAGATGGACTTTGAATTCATGGACTATGCTGATCCTTGAGTTGGTCAGGGAATACCAGTTCCCTCCAACATGGGCAACATTCCCAAATGAGTAAAAAGAAACGAGATCACAGAACCTATCATTTCCTCCATACGTACAATGGATAAGTAATAAATGGTTACTGCTCCACCTACTTGCAAAAGGCATAGTCAGCTCAATAGATTACCTCAAATGAAGACATCCTAAATCAGAAACATTGCCAGCAACCCTAGAGCCCTGTCCTTCCCCCTCCCTACATAAGCACTACCCTAAATGCTAACCCATAATTCACTGTTTTAAAGTCAAAGCATCTCACATACAGGAGACAACATATGTTTAGCCTAACATCATAACCATGAGTTGTCTCGTTTGAGCTATATTTATATGGGACAGTATAGTATGTGTCTTTTTGAGGTTATCTGTGACAAAGCAGGTCAGAATGAATTCATATATATGTGTATATGTATATAAACTCCTCTATTTGTTTGCCCACATATATTGTGATTCAACCCAATATTTTTTTGAAAGTTTGGGTTCTCTCCAGTTCTGATCTATTCTCTCAATGCAGCCAAGAGCATTATTTCTTGCATCTGTTGAAGTTTGTAGTTTTGTTAGTTACATAGGGGTAAATAGTTAGTTTCTAAGTCTGTCTTTTACTTTATTAGAAGTTGTCTGATTTTCCCAAACATGAATTTGAGAGGTCCCATAGCTTCACATTTAGCACTGTCAATCTTTTTTTAATCATCTTCTGGCAGTATGGGGGTTGTTCCTTGGTGGTGTTAAGCATCTGGGCCAGTAAACAGCTAGAATAGCTCTTTACAGTGTATGGATGTTGAATGTTTGATGAAATGGTCTTATTCATTTTTCATTACTTCATTTATTTACTTTCATGTATATGAGTACTTTGTCTGAATGTATGTTTGTGCATCGTGTGCATGCTTTATATCTGATGGGTCCAGAAAAGGGTGCTGGATCCCCTGGGAATAAAGTTACAGTCTGTTGTAAGATGTCATATGTGTGTTGGAAATGAAACCTGGGTCCTCTGGAAGATCAGCTAGTGGACTTTTTGCTTATTCATTTTTAAGTCTTTTTATTTGCTGGGTGTGGTAGTCTATGCTTTTAATCCAGCATTTGGAATGCAGAGACAGGTGGATCTCAGTGAGTTTCAAGGTAGCCTGGTTTACAGAGTGAGTTCCAGGGTAGCCAGGGCTACACAGGAAAAACTGTCTCAAAAAATTAAAACAAGCAAGCAAACAATTACAACAAAATTATCTTTCTTTTTGGTAGAAGAGAGTTTCTGAAATGAGCTTCTTGCTTTAAGTGATGAGAGCATTCTTTCACTCTGTGTGCTGAGACTTTCTGATGTTTTTTTCCTGCCTTTGCTTGCCAAGTGCTGAGATTAAAGTGTTACACCACCACCCAATGACTGATGCCTTCCCTATTCTTAACAGCTTTCTTGGATGAACAGAAGATGCTAACGTCTGTACAGGTCAACTTCTCACCCTTTAATGTGTCTGCTTTTATGTTCCACTTAGTTTTGCTTACCCAAGGCCATAGCAAAACAAACAGATGTCCATACAACATCCAGAGGAGTCTTTCTCTTTTTACATTCAGAATACTCTCCATCTGGAATTCATTTATGGTATGGAGAGTTCAAGTTTTTTCTTTTGATTTTTCTAAATCCTGTGTAATTGGTCCAACACCATTTATTCAATACAGAATCTTTTCCTCTTTATCTATGACAAAATCTCATCTTTGCTATAATGTTTACATACATGTAGATCTGTTCCTGAGCTTTACTCTATTTCTTCCTTTTTTAAAAAAGCAAAGGAGTGTTATCCTTGCATTAATATACTAATGAAATAATTTTTTTATTGCCAGGACTAAGACTTAGTAGCCAGTAAAATAAGTCCTTCAGTTCTCTTGTGTCACGACCACCTCGTCCCACAAGGAAGATGTGACACCAGGCTCTTCTTTCAGCAGTTTATTCAGGAACCTTGAATTCTGACTTCTGACTTACTTACTTACAACGGGGACTGACTGACTTACTACATCTTCTCTCTCCGAGGAATCCCGCCTGCAGCCTAAAACAGCCTCTGGGCAGCCAACCCCAGTATGCCATGTGGGCACTACCTATAGGTCCAGGTATGCGGAAGCATGCCAGATCCTCAGCCTAGCCATATATGGAAATGTTTTGTCACTGAGAGCACTCACCATGTGGAAGGTGGAGGGCAGAAGCCAGCGCCATCTTTAAGACGTGGCTGCAGGCAACTCTTGCTCATATTGTATTATTTATTCAGGACTAATTATAATTCCATATAAATTTTATAGCCAACTTCAGTTTCTACTAGACAGCTGTTGGGGTTTGGAATGAGAGTATATTAAATTTATAGGTCGATTTACAGATAATTGACATCTTCACTAAACTGAGTTATTTAGTCCATAAACATGCCCCCTTAGGTTTTAATTAATTTCTTTCAACAATATTTGAGGTTTTCTTTGTGGAAGTCTTGAAGGACCCTGGGTTCTAGGGCCTGACCCAAGCATTCAGTTCAGGTTTTCGGCAGAGCACTCCCCATGAGAAAATACCAGAAGTTCCAAGCAGAATAGCTGCGACCAACACCCAGTTGTAAAAGCCCCCTAACCAGCTGACCTTAAGGCAACCCTATGACTTTTGTGAGCAACCTTATGACTCTAAGTATGACCTTTAAAGTGACCAATCATGTATTGCCCCAGTTGCTATGGTGATTTTATGATGCTAGCCTTTAAACGAGATATGAGATTATTAATCCCTGCTACTCCCTTGCTCCCGAGGCAGGGAGGTAGCCCGCCTGTACAGACGAAATAAATCCTCTTGCTATTTGCTTCAACTGGACTAGAGTCTGGGTTCTTGGGGCCCCCTTCCAGAGGATAGTACCCTGAGTCTAGAGTCTATCATTCTTAGATATCTTTTATTAAGTTACTAAGTTTTCACTGGATGTTAACACCTTGATGTTATGGTAAGTGAAATTACTCTTAAAAATTAGCATTCTGGTTTTATTAGTGAACTCACACAGTTCACTAATATTTGTAAACTTGTTCAATTTGTCAGTGAGAAAGATATTTAAAATTGCTCAGTGTGACTGTGAATTTAATCTAGATATATCATCATCATCAACAAATACAACAATACAATCGAGCTGGGAATTAAACCCAAGGTTTTTGTGCACACCAGGCAAGTCCTTTGCCACTGAGATACATGCCCATCCCCTCTACTACTATTTTGTACAAATGTTGTTGTTGTTAATTTCTACTGGCATTCTATCAAATAAAGTGTGCACAAGAAAACTTCAAGCTATAAAAATACAGATGGAAAAACAAAACTATTTGCTAATTATTTTCTGATATTATTTACCTAGAAAACCCAAGGAAATTGATGTTTTTAAAGACTACTAAAAACCAAGATGCCAAATTGGTGGGTAGAAAATGAATATAGAGAAGTAGTTAGCAGATAAGAGTGTGATAAGATTTCATAGACCGGCAGTGTTTTCACACACCTTTAATCCCAGCATGCAGGAAGCAGAAGCAGGTAGATCTCTGTGAGTTCCAAACTAGCCTGGTTTACAAAGTGGGTTCCAGGACAGTCAGAGCTATTACACAGAAAAAAAAAACCTGTTTCTAAAACCAAAAAACATTATTCACATTATCAAGAACTACAATCCTCAATATAGAACACATATACCTTTTTTTTTTTTTTTTTTAAAAAAAAAAAAATCTTTCCTTTTTTTTTTTTTCAAGAGTGTGCTCATCTTGGAACTGAGGAAATGGCTTGGCTGATAAAGTGCCCTGCAAATCTGAAAGTGTCAGTCTGAGTTTCCCAGCACCCAGGTAAAAGCAGGGCATGGCACTGTGCACCCACAATGGACTGCAAGGTCAGACAGGCACTCACTGTCCAGTCCAGCTGATCAGTGAGCTCCAGGTTCAATGAGAAAATTTGTCTTTTGAAATAAGGTGGGACACAATCAAAGACACATAAAGTTGGCCTCTGACCTCCACAGGCATGTCCACACATACTTGCATGTACATGTACACATGCACACACACAAACTTACAAAGTAGTATGCTTATCTTCCAACTTTTAAATTTAGCATAATGACAATAAGCTTTTTCTTTTCAAGCTAAAGGAATTCTGAAGTTCACACTGATTAATAAGCAAACAAAATTCTTCAAAAGCAAAGCAAGGCACACCATATTAATTCAATAACAGTAAGTCCTAAAGTGGACAGGGAAGGAGAGAAGAGGAGACAAGCAGCATCTTAGGAGGGCCTGGGGATCACTGAGACTGGGCAGAACATTGGCAGGTTAATTCCAGCTACCATGAAAACATTAGTCTTAAACTCTAATGTCATTCCATTCCTCTTGGCAATTTCCAAGTGTATCAAATCTTTAATATAAAAAAAATAAATCAAAGATAATTGATTAATAGACTGGAAATTATTTCATGATTTTATAGTACATGAGTTCACAAAGTAATACTAATAAACCCAACCATATATAAAAAGAAATTTTGAAACCTCCACCTAACAAAATTAAGCCCTCCTATAATTTTTAAAAAACACAAATGACAAACTAGAAATTATAACTCATCATAGACACAGAATAACCTTATTAGTATGTAAAATGTCCCAGAGGCAGATTTAAAAAAAGACCAATAACTCACTGGAAAAACAGGTAGATGTTATAAAGACAATGTAAAGAATAAATGAATTATTCATAATATGTTTGAAATGTTCCTTTATACTCATAATGAGATGTGTGCAAATTAAACTACTCTCAGAGTCATTTTTTTTCTTTTTTCTTTTTTTTTTTTTCTGGGAAAGGCTGAAATATCAGAAAGAGGAGGCACCACAGTCAATTCTCACCCACCTGTCTTGCAACTTCCTCAGCCTCGCTCCCGGTCGCTTATGCAGCTCACTTATACAGCTTGCTTCTGCCTCTAAAAGGCCTTAAATACCCTTCTCATCAGCTGTATCCCATCCAGGGTAGGATTAAAGGTATAAACTACTCTATTTCATAGCTAGCCTTGAATTTACAGAAAGGGAGGAAGTCCTGTCTCTGGAGTTATGAAATTAAGAATGTAGGTCACCACTCCCAGATTTCCCTGTGCTGGGATTAAAGATGTGTGCTATTGAATCACAGCTGTTTGTCCTTATACTCAAGAATCAAGAAATTTCTGAGCTGTCTGCCTAGGATTTGACTGTGTGCTATCTCTCCAATATTTCAGGTTTTATTAAATATGTAATATATCATCACATATCCCCTTTTGGGTCAAAAAAAGAAAGTAAAGTAATAACTAACAAAAAATACAACAGATAGAATAATTACATACAATAATATACTTACAATAATTATATGAGGAATGTCCAGTTCATTAACAATTGAGAAATTCCAAGAAAATATTCCATTATTTATCCTATTTTGGTGAGTCCAAAGGATTGTACCTAATCCACTTTGTATCTAACTTGCATTACTAACTAAAAGCTATATTTTAATGTCTCTTAAACTTATATATTTTAACATGTAAGTGAGTTTCTTTATACTGTTGCTAGAAAACTATAACTATTAAGTATCTCATCTTCACATTCTTCAGAGACTCAAGAAGGAAATAATATTAAGTAAATAGCAACTTCCTAAAATGTAAGAAATGAAACAAGTTGCTATCTGGACAATCACCCAAAGTTATTCTGTGTTGTTGAAGCATCTATCTTTAGCCTACAGGCCTAGCATGTCTGGCAGATTTCTCTGGGCTGCAGGGTATTCTCAAAGTTCTTTCTACCTTGTCTTGGCAAGGTTTGGCAATTTTTTTTGTGTATTTCTCCTGCTTGTTCATTTTGAATATCATATTGTCAGCAGTCAAGGCAAGAGTACTTTCTTGCCCAGTGGCTGACTTTTGTCACAAAGAAGGTCAGCTCATATGGAGGAGTTTCCTTGATGTCCATAATCTTCTCTGAAGTAGATTGGTGCTGCCAGGAGCAGATGTCTCATTGTCAAAAAAAATAATAACCTATGTTTTTGAAATTTCTTAAGTGCTATATTCTATGGATCTGTGAAGTGCTTGAAGACGACTTGTTCATCTAAAATATATCTGACCTTCAACAGATATCTAATATGACTGTAAGTTTGATTGTAATGTCTAACTACTAACTTGCATTTTTCTATATCCTAATTAGTTGGTAATAATAACTTTCCTGGACTAGCAATTGTTAGATGAACTGTATAAATATAATACCTTGACCAAACAGGAATATATATACAGTGACAAAATTAATCTCAACCTTATATCAATATACACAATTTTATACAATATACAAAAAATAAAAATAAAATTCAATGTAAAATATTTAAAGCTAGTAATATTTTTAAAGTAGATTTAATAATCTACCCTTATACCCTATCATATCTGTATCCCTTTTCTTCTTTATTTTCTTCTTTTTAACAAGAACTCTAATTCTAATTTCTCTTGTTCAGCTTTTTTTTCTAACCATAACCAATAATAATTTTTAACCAATTATCCTACACAATGACAATCATCCATAACCCACTGAAATATCAAAAACCACCCACCCCACCTCTTGGAAATGTGGACATAGTATTCTTAAATTTACTTCTTGCTGTCTAGGGGTGAGGACATCTTTATATGATCCTAAAAAGAAAAGTGTTATTCATTATCAAGTCCTGAAATGTGTAGCTGTATCATTTGTTATCCAGTCTCTGCATAACAGGAAAGTGCACGGCTTGTCTCAGGTCCTGGCTAGAGTAGTCTGTGAAGCTGGTTTGTCTCAGCTAGTCAACTTGAAATTGTCCTGAGCAGTTTGTAGTCTAAATCTGATCTTTGGTTGGTGTTTGTCAGCCTGGTAGCTTTGTCATGGTTCATGTGATATCCTCGTTGTGGGGCCCTATCTTCCTTTTGGATACTTCCAGTTCACAATTGCATTGTCATGGATCACTGCTGAAAACTGATAAGAGACTGAGGTCTTTTAACTTCTTGAAGATGGTTATTTTTGGTTTTCTGGATTCGTTACATGTTTCCTCCTCGGGGGTCAGATGGTGACTCTTTTCACCATAACATTGTCAACCATCCCAAATATGATAGCCTGTCCTGTTGCCAAGGCTGTGGGAAACAGACACTCTTGTACCTTGCTAGTGGGAATATAAAATTGCATAGCCAATATGGATGGCAATTTAGCAATCTCTACCAAAGCTACAGATGTATGTGCTCTTGGGCCCAGTAATTCTACTTCGGGGAATTCACTCTACAGAAAATGTACATATTTGCATTTGTACAAAATGGTAAGTATACCATTTATTAACTGCAACAGTGCAATCAAGATGGGAAGGAGCCTATAACCTCATTGGGAGGAGCTGGTTTAATTCATCGAAACATTTTGTGGTAGTATTGAAAAGAGAAAGTTATCTGTAAATATTTATTGTATTATTTGTGTGTGTGTGTTTGTGTATGTGTGTGTGTGCACGTGTGTTTGTGTGTGTGTGTGTGTGTGTGTGTGTGTGTGTATACTCAAGAGTCCAGAAGGAAGCATTGGATCCCCTTAGAGCTGGTCTTACAGGCAGTTGTGAACTGCCTTATACGGATTCTGGGAACAAAACTCCTGTTTCACTGTAAGGGCCACAAATGCTCTTAAATGCAGAGCTGTATCCCCATCACAGAAGAATGTGCATTCTATATTAATCAGGAATGCTCGCCAAAATATATTAGGTGCATTAAGCTAATGTATAGCTTTCTAATACTTATATTACCAAGATGGAAACCACTATATTCTTAATCTTGCTTACATTTATTTTATGTTTATTTTCAGATCTCTGGTATGGCCAATAAAAGGGTGAAAGCAGTAGTTAGCTAGCTTTTGGGGGCCTAAGAACTGGAAATGTGAATAAACTGTACACTGTAAGCTTTTTTACACTTAAAATATTTTTTTTTTATTTTGCGGATTTGAGTTTTTAGAAAATTTTAGAGCAAAATATCATGCAAACAATACTATTGTCAATTATATATAAAGCCATGTCTGGCATGAATGCACTGTTACTCTATGCCATCACTAGATAAGCCATTTAGAATGGATGGCTTCAACCACGGGTTCTAAGAGGCTTAAACATAAAAGCAACTCATTATTACAGAAAACAAAGCATCTCCAAATCAAATTGTTTGGGGTGGAACTGCCTTTGAAACTTCAGTAATCATACTGAGACCAGAATATAACCGGTAGAGATGGACAGTATACATGTTTTCCAGAAGCTTCTCAACAGACTTTCTCCTTAGTCTGAAGGGTCAGTAACATGTGACATGTCCATATCTGAGCCATAGTAGAGACTGGCATGTGATAGCAGCTGAACAAGAATGATGCCTGATGGACTCTCTAGTCCATATTACATGGTCATAAAGACTTTACATACAATATTTAACTGTCACTTCAAAGCCACACAGCAGGAAGTATTATGTCCAATCACAGATGAGGAAATAGGGTAGAGAAAATTTAAGAGTTGTCAGAGGTCACAGTTAGTTGAGAGCTGCAGCTGAGATTCTCAAAGATAGCCATCCCAGTAAGCATGTATATTTTTTATAATCCAACTTTAATGACTATGGCAGAAGGTTTATTTCATCCACAAGGAAGAAGTGTCCTGGCTGTTTTTATTGCCAGTTTGACACATCCAAGAGTTACCTGGGAAAAGGAAGTCTCAGTTGAGAAATTGTCCAGATCAGAATGGCCTGTGGCCACATCTGTGGGGAATTGTCTTAATGGATGATTGGTTCAGGAACTGTGCCTGCTTACCACTCTGGGTAGTGCCAGTTATGGGCAGGTGCAGGTGGCTCTGGCTGGACACAAGCCAGAGCCAGTGAGACACTAAGCAACATTTCTGCAAGGCTTCTACTTCAGTTCCTGATCAAGCTCATGTCCTGACTTCTTTCCTCAATGACTATGACCTGGAATGCAAGCTAGATAAACCCTTATTTCCCCTCAGTTGCTTTTAGTGATGGTGTTCATCACAACAGTGCAGTGCATAGCTAAGGATGGCAACTGGATGTGTAATCAGAAGTGTCTGTCTTTGGAATAATGATCCAAACTGTAGTTCTGGACTGGCACACACCAAACTATCAGTGATGGATACTAACTGTTTGAGCACACTTTCCCATGCCCTTTCAAGACCTCTGTTTCAGTGGTCAGGCATAAGAAAACCTAAGGAATGTCTAAGATCTTACTGGAAGCAATGACAGGAATAGCTCCACCTTGAGAAAACTTACTGTTAATAGCCATACCTATCAGGGTACATTGCCATGAATGTCAAGAAATAGACACTCTTTCTCCCAGGGGCAATATGATAGCAGGAATCTAGAGATCACTGATAGAAGACCCCAATCTGTTCACAAGGGCTGCTACATACTGTGGTTCAACCATAGGCCCATAGGCCATGTCTTAGTATTTCCTTCTGCCCAGGATGAGATGGTGCTGCAGTACAGGTCTTAGCATTTCACTATCTTAGCAGAGGCATGCTCTGGAAATCAGAGGGAGTCTCTGGTGTGTGAGAAACTCAGCTAAAATGAATTGCAAATCCCACCATCAGCCCTCACCACCATTGGTAAGATTATGCTAGAATTTCCTGTTCCAGTCTCCCACCCTCTCTATGCCTCATTCACTACTTAAAAGCCTCCACTGCAAAAGATGTCTAAAAGATTCGAGAAAAGGAGCATAAATATAAGAACTACCCTTTAGTACTTGATACCAGCTAGCTCAGTCCTCCTGTGCTAAAAATACCAGGTTCCCCGCCCCTCAACATTAATCCAGTAATTTCTTCATATATTCTTCTCTTCATTGAGTCAGAGACACAGTGAGTCAGTTTCCTCACCTCCAAGGTACATCACCCAGGGATGGGGGTGGATGTATTCTTAGCTGGAGAGCACTCTGCTCCAGCTTATGTAAATCCCAGGGAGGTGGGTGTCTCCAGAATGTAATAAAGAGGAAACTGGAGATTGGCAAGAGAAGGAGGGCCTGAACAGGGAGCTAGTCTCCGGTGGACCGAGTTCACAACCTGCAGATCTGAATAGAACCATAAAAAATGCCTTCCTTAGCTGGAAGTGGAGAAGCCACGGGGGTGGAATTCTATGCCAAGATTCTTCCCTTGAAGCTCTCCATCATCTAACAACCTTGAGGGAAGTATGGTGGCCATTCAAAGGAGAGATAAGGAGCTCTGATTATGAGACCACTCTGACACTGTATTAATAAAGAGACGTGTTTCCTGCTGGCCATCATGAGCTATAGCCGAATTATCACAACCGGTTCTCAATACAATCAGTTACCATTTATTAAGAATAGAAGCACTTACGGGTACAAAGATGATTCTAGGGGAAAAGGGGACTGAGACAGAGGCTCTCAGAGGAATGGAGCGGGCACTTCTTCCCGGAGCACGCCGGAGCCAAGAGAGCCAGCCACTTCCAGGTCGGGGTCTCAGAGAAGCTGACCACGCCTCAACAGGATTCAGTTTCTTGACATCACAAGCTTTTACCTGGATAAATTTTGATTTCCCACTATAATGAGCAACTTCTCAGGCTATGGAAAGGGCTATTAAAAGTCATATTCAGCACATAATGCCATTGACAGGCATTTTTAAAGCAAAAAAACCCACCGTTATTTATTTCTTCATATAAATAAGAACAATAGTTGAGAATGTGTCCACATTCTGAAAAGCCCACTTCAGACTTCATAATGACCAGCTTCTGAACGTTTTGCTCTAGTGCCCGATGTTGGCCAATTCATATCATCTTCCCAGATTGCCATGGCCATTTTGAGTGAAAAAGTAAATTCTGAAGTTCTGAACTTCAGAGGAGGATGCTATTTCTCTCAGGATGAACGTTCTCTCTGGCTCACCCTTGCCTATGACTTCAGAATCCCTCCTTCTCTAAGTGGCCCTGTCCAGCATCAACGGAAATGTAAGGCTCCCCTGACAAAGACTGCAGCAACGGTCCCACCTCTGGGCTTCCAAACAGTTGATGATTCACTTATAAGGTCTTGCATAAAAAATAGCTCCCCCTCCCAGATGTTCACATCTCAACCCATGAAACTGTGAATATGCTATACCAATAAGAAGGACTTTAAGGTGGAAGGCAGTTATCAATCAGTGCCTTACAATAGGAAACTTACCCTAGCTTCTCTAGTCACGTGAGAATTTCCCAGTAGAGAACTCTCTCTAGCTGGAAGCCTGAGATTCGCAGAGAAGTGAAGTCAGAGGTTGGAAGCTTGAGGAGTCGTGGGTGCAGCTGGAAGGGGACAGACAAGCTGCCCGCTGTCTGTAGCCACCGAAGGCCTGGGGACCCAAGTCTTGGAATCACAAGAAAATGAACTCTGTCAGCCTGGCTGGTCTGTGGAGCAGACTCACTCTAGAACTCCCAGAAAGAAAGCACTGCCTACCCACATCAAAGCACCCGATTATAAAGTCCATGCCCAGACTTCTGACTTACAGAACAGGGAGGAAATTCCTTGGAGCTGATTTAAATCACTAAATTTGTTGTGACTAATTTGCTAGAGTAGCATGAGAAAGCAGATGCACACCTGTCCCTGACATCCACATTACATTAGCATGAGACACTCCTCATTCAGGAACATCTCTTGCATCTGGACACAGAATGGCGGAGTCTGGTCTGGGGATGTACACTGTTTCTGGTCACCAGGCTCTGTTTCTCTTCTGGCAGTCAGAATATATGAAAACACCACAAAAGGAAGATTATCAACAAAGACAGAGAAATAGGAAGAAAGAAAAAAATGGGCAGAAAAAGCAGGGGAGTGAAGAGGAGATGATGAGAGGGAGGTTACCAGGCTTTCATAGGCATCTGACTCTGCTGCCCACAGAACCCTTTTCAAAATTAAGAAATGTCAGGCTTCTGCCTGGCCATATGGAAGAATAATAGGGACCAGAAATGCCTTGGGACATTTTTTAATCTAGCAATTTAAATATCTGCAGAGAACATCCTATGAGCTGCCCCCTTGGCTGTAAAAATGCTAATGAGCCAAGCAGGCTGCCAAATGCCATTTGGGAGGCCAAGTGGTCCAGGAGAAGGTTGAGCTTCCTTGTAGATTTCACTTCCACATGGAAGAGCCGAGAGCCTGGGATGTCTCCTCTCTCCTTCTTCCCTTTCCTCTTGTCTCACCTATCTTTAAATTTCAGTGTGCATCCTGACAACCAACCCTCCTCTCTCCATCTCCTTTTTGTCTTGCAAAGCCAGATTTTACCATTCCTTTGTATTCCTCATGAACAGGGAAAAGAATGAAGAGAGAGAGAGAAAAAAAAAAAAGAATGAAGAGAGGATTTAAGGGTTCACCCAAAAGTTGTCTTTCTCCAGTTCTGAAGTCCTCCCACCGTGTCTGCACAGAGACGCTAGCCTCATCCTTCTATCCATCTCCAACATCTTCTAGTAAGTGCTTGTTTCCAGCCCAGGCTCCAAAGAAGCAACGTATTGGGGGACAGATTTGACCAGAACGATCACCTACCATGAGGAAGCACATATGGGCCCCCAAAGGGTTCTTCCATCTGTAAAATAACTACAATGAGTAATCTCATTCTCCAATGACACAAGCATTCATCAGGGACCTGCACTCTACTTCAGACCTGCTCCAAAAATGGAACACTTGGGAATGGTAACCCCTGTCTGAGCTACAGTGGGTGACCTGTTCATGGACTTCACAGAGGAAAGAGTAATGCAGTGGGAATCTGAGAGCTACAAAAAGGTTTTTTCCTCATTGCTCCCCTGTTCACTTCATCCACTTTGTAACTGACACCCCACTTTACTTCTACAAGCCTAAACTCTATCTCAACACCAACTCTAGCATCTGGAGCATAGAAAATATGGCCCAGTTTAAAGGATCTGCATTCTCATAATTAGCTAGAGAAGAAGAAAGTCACCCACCTCCAAGACTCCAGCACTAGGCTAAAAGAAGAGATTTGAGAAAGAAAAGGAATTAGGAAACTAAATCTGGGCCCTGTTGGTCATTCCCATTTTTGGAAAGCAGACTTCATTTTTGTAATTTTTATTTATTTATTTTTTTTGCCTTGGTGTTTGCCTGGAACTGGAAGTACAGACAGTTGTGAGCTGCCACGTTGGTGCTGGGAATCAAACCCCGGTCCTCTGGGAGAGCAGTCAGTGCTATCAACAGCTGAGCCATCTCTCCAGCCCTCAGAAAGCAGACTTCTTATCTTCAATGTATTCTTCAGAATCTGTGGAGTTCTTTCTATATCATAGCCACGCTGATCCTAGACCTCAACCTTCTAATGAGATGTTACTCCTAAGGAACCTCACTGAATATAGGGAAAAGCCTGTCTCTTCATGTAATAATTTTTCTGTCTCTAATACTGTCTGTCAAAAATTACTATTTTGCAGAACACAATCTGTGATGTTATTATTTTTTTCTATTTCTTCCAAGCCTTATTACATGCATGTGTAAATTCTTCAAAAAGAGAATTTAGCAACTGAGACCTTGCCTCATCCAAATCAGCTGTATTCTTGAAGTAAATATTAGCATCATTATACCTAGATACATATCAAAGACAACACACATAAACACACACACTCAAAATTTGACCATAGATGTTCATAGCAGCATTAATATTCCTGACAAAAATAGAAGTACCCCAAGTGTCCACACTGAGTTACAAAATCTGACATATTTGTACCATGAACTAATGTTCAGTCACAGAAAGAAATAAAGTGCTAAATGTAAATGACACTGTAGATGAATCCTAGAAACAGAAAGCTAACTTAAAGATGCCAGTTACAAAGATTATATAGGGAAATAGTTGTTATATTGTACAACTTTGTTTACATGGAGCTTCTAGAAATAAAAAAAAGGATATAGGTGCGGTATAAATATATGACTTCCTGAGCTTGGAAAGCTTTCAGAGAATAAGCGAGGGCTGCTAATGGGTACAAAGGTTCTTCGGGGGCTGATGAAAATGTTTTAGACTCAATTGCAGGGGTAAATCTACAACTGCGAATATCCTAAAAACACAGAATTGTGCATTTTTAAAAGGCAAGGAGGGGAGATTCAGACTCCGTCCAGAGGAGAAGTGAGGTGAGCAGGCGCCAGATCCTGATTACCTGCCCAGAAAGTTGTGTTCCGGGACCAATATCGGTCTGTGGTGCTTGACCCCAGACACCCCTTAACAGACAGGACTAGGATTTGGCTGTGAGGGTCTCCTCCAGCCACTCCTAAAAGAGGGGACATTGCATGGCCGGCTACACCTCCAGGGCAAGCTGCTTTATCAGAGAAGGACTGAGGCCTTGAAATTCAGACCAATGCACAGAGGACAGTCAGGGATTGAGCAGACCCCTTGCTCAGAGGAGACAGGAGACACACAAGCCCTCTTGCCACAACTGACTAGGAGCCACCTAATTGTGAACCACTGAAGCCATGGGCAGATGCCAGTGTAAAAATACATATAATAATATAAAGAACAACAAGGCAAGTCTTGAAAACTGGTGGTTCTACAACTAAAAGACCTGAACAGAGCAATGAAGAGGAAGCAGAAGGAAACAACACCAAAAACGTTTTTATGAAGATCATTGAAGCCCTCAAAGAAAATATGAAAAATTCCCTTAAAGAAATAGAAAAAAATATAAACAAAAAATTGGAAGAGATGAACAAATCCTTGAAAGAAAACCAAAAAAAGGTAAACCAATGAAAAAATGAAAGAAACATTCCAGGAACTAAAAACTGAAATAGAAGCAATAAAAAAGGCACAAAATGAGGCAAAGATTGAAATAGAAAATCTGAAGAAAAGAGCTGGAACTACAGATACAATCACAACCAACAGAATCCAAAAGATGGAAGAGAGAATCTCTGGAGTGGAAGACTCAGTAGTTGAAATAGATACATCAGTCAAAGAAAACACGAAAACCAAAAAAGCCATAACACAAAATGTTCAGGAAATCTAGGACACCATGAAAAGACCTAACTTGAGAATAATAGGAATAGAAGAAGAAGAATACCAGTTCAAAGGCACAGGTAATGTTTTCAATAAAATCATAGAAGAAAATTTTCCTAACTTAAAGAAGGAAATGTCTATAAAGATACAAGAAGCTTATAGAACACCAAATAGATATGACCCCCCCAAAATATCAGTGTGTCACATAATACTCAGGCCACAAAGCATACAGAACAAAGAAAAAATTTTAAGAGCTGCAAAAGAAAAGAGTCAACTTACTTATAAAGGCAGACCCATCAGAATAACTGTGACTGTTCAATGGAAATGATGAAAGCTAGAAGGGCTTGGTCAGAAGTTATACAGTCACTAAAAGAGCGTAACTGCCAACCTAGACTACTATACCCAGCAAAATTATCAATCACCATAGATGGAATGAACAAAATACTTTATGATAAAGTCAGACTGAAACAATACCTATCTGTCAGTCTGGCCCTCCAGAAAGTTTAGAGGGAAAAGTCCAACCTCAGGATTCCAGATACACCCATGAAACCACAAACAATCAATAATCCCAGAGAAGAATATCCCAAAGAAAGGAAATACACACAAGCTACTACCAAAAATAGTAGAAAATATTAATCAGTGGTCCCTAATATCCCTTAATATCAATGGACTCAACTCACCTATAAAAATGAACACACTAACAAGATGGATACAAAAACAGAAGCCATCCTTATGTTACCTACAAGAAACACACCTCAACCACAAAGACAGACACAGGCCCAGAGTAAGGGTTGGGAAAAGATTTTCCAATCAAATGGCCTTAAGAAACAAGGTGGGGTTGCCATCCTAATATCTAACAAAGTAAACTTTAAGCTAAATGCAATTAAAAGGGACCAAGTTGGTCATTGCTCATTTTTCACAGGAAAAATTGGTCAAAAGGAGATTTCAATCCTGAATATTTATGCACATACCTATGTAAAAGAAACACTGTTAAAGCTCAAATCCTACATAAATTCTCATACCCTATTAGTGGGAAATTTCAATACCCTACTTTCACCCCTGGATAGGTCAGCCAGACAGAGACTCAACAGAGAAATAGACAGTCTAACAGAGGTTATGATGCAAATGGATTTAATAGATAGCAACAGAAGCTTCCACCCAAACGCAAAGAAATATACATATTTCTCAGGTCCTCATGGAACTTTCTCCAAAATTGACCACATAATTGGTTAGAAAGCAAATATCAACAGATACAAAAAAATGGAAAAAATTCCTTATATCATATCGAATCACCAGGGCCTAAAGTTAGAGTTCAACAACATCAAAGATCACAGAAAGCATACTAATTCATGGAAACTAAACATCACTCAGCTGAACCATCTGTGGGTCAAGGAAGAAATTAAAAAAGAAATCAAAGTCTTCTTAGAATTTAATGAAAATGAATCCACAACATACCCAAATTTGTGGGACACAATGAAAGCAGTCTTAAGAGGAAAATTCATAGCACTAGATACCTATATGAAAAACCTAGAGAAATCCCACACTACAGAACTAACAGCTCAGCTGAAAACCTTAGAAAAATTAGAAGCAAACTCACCTAGAAGGAGTGGATGGCAGGATATAATCAAACTTAGAGCTGAAATCAATACAATTGAAACAAAAAGAAAAATACAAAGAATCAAGGAATCAAAATGTTTGTTCTTTGAGAAAGTCAACAAGATAGATAAGCCCTTATCCAAACTAATCAAAAAGCGGAGAGAGAGAGTATTCAAATCAACAAAATCAGATTTGAAAAGGGGGACATAACAACAGACCCCCAAGAAATACAGAGAATTATCAGATCATACTTTGAAAATCTATATTCCACAAAAAATAGAAAACCTTGAAGAAATGGACAGCTTTTTGAACAGGTATCATTTACCACAATTAAATGAAGAACAAATTAATTACCTAAACAGACATATAACCCTTAAGGAAATTGAAGCTGTCATTAAGCCTCCCAAGTAAAAAAAGCCGAGGTCCAGATGGTTTCAGTGCAGAATTCTACCAGACATTCAAAGAAGAATTACTATCATTACTCCTCAAACTATTTCACACAGTAGAACTGAAGAAATAATGCCTAATTCCTTTTATGAGGCCACAATTATCCAAGCCACTCAAAGACACAACAAAGAAGGAAAATTACAGACCAATTTCCCTCATAAATATTGATCCTAAAATTGTCAACAAAATTTTGGCAAACTGTATACAACAATATATAAAAATATCATCCACCAGGACCAAGTAGGCGTCAATCCAGAAGGGATGGTTCAACATAAGAAAAACCATAAATGTCATCCATCATATAAACAAACTAAAGAAAAAAAACCACATGATCATATATCCTTAGTTGTTGAAAAGGCCTTGGACAAAATTCAACACTCCTTTATGATAAAAGCTCTGGAGAGATCAAGAATACAGGGAAAATATCTCAATATAATAAAGATAATTTACAAGAAGCCAATAGCCAGCATCAACCTCAATGGAGAAACACTCAAAGCAATCTCACTAAAATCAGGAACTAGACAAGGATGTCCTCTCTCCCCTGATCTATTCAATATAGTTCTCAAAGTTTTAGCTAAATCCATAAGAGAACAAAAGGAGATTAAGGGGATACAAATTGGAAAAGAAGAAGTGAAGCTATCTCTATTTGCAGATGATATGATTGTATACATAAGTGACCCACAAAATTCTACCAGGGAACTTCTACAGCTGATAAACTCCTTCAGCAAGGTAGCAGAATACAAGATTAACTAAAAGAAATCAATAGCTCTCCTATACACTAAAGATAAAAGGGCTGAAAAATAATAAGGGAAACATCACCCTTTAAAATAGCTACAAATAGCATTAAATACCTTGGATTAAATACCTTGGATTAAGTATAATCAAAAAATTAACAGCTCTATTTGACAAAAATTTTAAATCACTGAAGAAAGAAATTGAAGAGGATATCAGAAAGTGGAAAACTCTCCCATGTTCTTGGATAGGTAGGATCAACATAGTAAAAAGGCAATCTACAGATTCAATGCACTGGTCATCAAAATCCCAACACAATATTTTATGGACCCTGAAAGAACAATACTCAACTTCATTTGGAATAACAGGAAAGCCAGAATTGCCAAAACAATTTTGCTCAACAAAAGAACCCCAGGAGGCATCACCATCCCCAACTTCAAATTATACTATAGAGATACAGTAATATGGTACTGGCATAAAAACAGCCTTGTGGATCAATGGAATAGAACTGAGGATTGAGGCATTAACCCAAAAACCTATGAACACCTGATCTTGGACAAAGAGGCCCAAAATATTCAATGGAAAAAACATAGTATCTTTAACAAATGGTGTTGGCATAGCTGGTTGATAGTGTGTAGAAAAATGCAAATAGATCCAAGCCTGTCACCCTGCACGAAACTCAAATCCAAGTGGATCAAAGACCTCAACATAAACCCAGCCCCTCTAAACTTGATAGAAAAGAAAGTAGGAAATACCCTTCTACGAATTAGCACAGGCGACCAGTTCCTAAATATTACACCTGTGGTGCAGACACTAAGATCAACAATCAATAAGTGGGATCTCCTGAAACTGAGAAGCTTCCATAAAGCCAAGGACACTGTCAATAGAGCAAAACAACAGCCTACAGAATGGGAAAAGATTTTCACCAACCCTAAAAGTGATAGAGGATTGATCTCTAAAATATATAAAGAATTCAAGAATCTAGAGCCCAAAACCTTGAGAAACCCAATCAAAAAATGAGGTTCAGAACTAAAAAGGGAAATCTTAGCAGCAGGATTACGAATGGCTGAAAGGTGCTTGAAAAAGTGCTCAACATCTTTAGCCATCAGAGAAATGCAAATCAAAACAACTTTGAGATACCATCTGACACCTGTCAGATTGGCTAAGATAAAAGACACAGATGACAGCCTATGCTGGAGAGGATGCTGAGCAAGGGGAACATTCCTCCATTGTTGGTGGTAGTGTCAGCTTGTTCAGCCACTCTGGAATGCAGTATGGTGGTTTCTCAGAAAACTGGGAATCAATCTCCCCATGGATCCAACAATACCACTTCTGGGTGTATACCCTAAAGACATATGTTCGCACTCCAAAGGCATTAGTTCAAGTATGTTCATTGCAGCACTATTTGTAATAGCAAGAAACTGGAAACAACCTAGATGCCCCTCAACTGAAGAATGGATTAATGAAGTGTGGTACATCTACATCTTACTCAGCAGTAAGAAAAAATGATATCCTACCATTTGTAGGCAAATGGATGGATTTGGAGAATATTCTCCTGAGCAAGATATATCAAACCCAGAAAGATAAGCAGGGAATATACTCACTCATTAGTGGACTCTAAACAAAAAAGAAAAAGAAGAAGAAGCTAAAAGCAAAGCATGTCCAAACTGCAAACCACAATCACTGAACAGCTTGGGATCTAAAACACCTTGGACCGACACCTTGGATCCCACTCCTCCTAGTGGAACTCCTGACTCAATCTGGATGTTCTGGGGAGAAAACTGGATCTGTTAGGAGTGGAGGCTGAACTGAGCAATATTGGGACATTGAGACAATGGGCCATTGGGACCTTGGGACCTCCTGCCCAAGCTGGGGAGGAGATGGGGAGATGTGGAGAAGAGAGAGTTACCTCAGGGGGTTGGAGGGGGAAGGGACCTTGAATAAGAATGTACATGAATAGAAAATGTGACTTTATTCATAATAAAATAAAAAAAGAAAAGGTAAAATAAATAAATAAATAAGTAAGTAAATAAATAAATAAAAGGAGGAGCAACAATAGGAAGAGAGAACAAAGTTAATTACACAGCATATGTGATACACTTCATCAAAGTTGTAAGGCAGGTATAATAACGCTTCAGAAAAACATTACTGCAAAATTTAAAGATCTGAAATAGATCAACATAATAACTGTGAAAAGGAGTTCCTGGAAACATCTATAAATCTCTGTCTATGAAACAGAATAGATGTCATCAGAAATGTAGCAATTGGGATAATTGTAAGGCCTTTTACTTATTACCTGGGCCATTGCAAGAGATGATTTACTGTATTTTTTTACATTTTATTATTGGGAGAGAAAGTAAGAGAAAGAAAGGTGGAGACAAATGGAGGAAGGGGTCTTCCTGTCTGGGACTTTCCTATAAATAATTTTACACAATACTATCTCTCTTTTCCAATATGAAAAAAAAGGATCCTTTTGCTTATCTTTCTGCTTCTGAGATTCATCATGGCGTACTCTGGCATCAAATTCTGTTTCCTCTATAACTGAACTTTTTCATTGTGTGGGTGCACATTTCACAGTGCAGATGTGGGGGTTGGAGAATACCTGCAGTAGTCAGTTTTCTGCTTTAACTATGTGGGTCTCAAAGATACTAAGGTTGTGGAACTTGGTGACAAGAGTCTTTACCCACAAAGCCATCTCACCTGCCCGTAACTTACTACTCAAACATAAAAAGGCAGACAAATTTTGATGTTTACAAAAATAGTCCTACAATAGCATGGAAGCCACAGGTTGAGAAGCTGGAGTATGTTGTGGTGGGTTGGTATGTGTAATGAAGTGTCACATTGTCACTGAAAAGTAGTGCTTAGGTGACACTAATGTGTAGTATAAAAAATAAAATAACCCAATTATCTCTCCCCTAAATGCTGGTCATCAGGGAATACCCTTGCAGGCCAGAACTCCCCAGTAAAAATCCAGTTTGTTGGACACCCCCAACTACAAATCCTGTTCCAACCCCTAATCTATCCGATTACCTAGTGACCTCAGTGACCTGAGACTCACTGATCCTCAGCACCTATTGGACCAAGAGGTGAGTGACATTTCTCCCAGCCCAGTCAGAAATCCAGGTCTCTGTGACTCAGGCCTTGAGACACAATCCTTGGAACCATAGCCTTTCTCATCTCTTCCCTAAATCCAGGCCAGCAGGGAAAACTTCTGCAGGCTATAACTCTTCAGTAAAACCCAGTTCACTGGACACTCCCATCTACAAATCCTGCTTTAACCCCCAATCCATCTCATCACCTCGCAACTCAGGGGTTACCTAAAACCCATAGTTCCCCAGCACCTATTGGATCAAGAGAGGCTACCTGAGACCCACAGTTCCTTGACATCTTTTGGATCAAGAGGAATATCTGAGACCCACAATTCAGCAGGACCTATTAGATCAAGAGCTCCTATGTTATCAAGAGTTCTTTCTGGATCAAGAGCTCAGATTGGACCAAGATTGGATCCCTGAGACACAAAATCAACCAGCTTCTATTACACCAAGTACAGCTTACTGTGACATAGAATACACAACCTCCAAATGGACCAAAAGCCCAGATTGGACCAAGAGAGGCTTCCTGAGACATAGACACATCCAGAACAGATTGCACCAAAATCAACTCCCTGAGATACAGACAAATCCTGCATTAATCTGAGGAAGCAATAGGCAGACTCCAGTGCAAGAATACATATAATAATATAAAGAACAATATGGCACCACCAGAATCTGGTGATTCTACAAGACCTGATCATGACAATGTTGAAGAAGGAGGAGGAGGAGGAGGAGGAGGAAGAGGAAATAACCTTTAAAACAACTTTATAAAGATAATAGAAGCCTTAAAAGAGGAAATTAACTAAAAACTCCCTTAAAGAAATAGAGGAAAAGATAAACAAAAAATTAAAAGAGATCAGCAAATCCTTTTAAAAAAGCAAAGAAAACACAATCAAACAGGTAAAGGAAACATTTTAAGTTTTAAAAATTGAAATAGAAGCAATAAAGAAGACATGAACCAAGGGAATGCTAAAAATAGAAAATCTGAAGAAACAAACTAGAACTACAGATACCAGCATAACCAATAGAATACAAGAGATTGAAGAGAGAATATCTGATGTGGAAGATTCAATAGTGGCAATAGATACATCAGTTAAAGAAAGCACTAAAACCAAAAAAATCACAATACAAAATGTCCAGGAAACATGGGACACCATGAGAAGACCAAACCTAAGAATAATAAGAATAGAAGGAGAATAATACCAGCTCAAAGGCACAGAAAATATATTAAACAGAATCATAGAAAACTTTCCCATTCTAAAGGAAATGCTTAAAAAGATATAGAAGCTTACAGAACACCAAATAGACTAGACTCCCACAAAAAAGTCTGCTTACCATAAAATAACTAATCATTAAACCTACAGAATGAAGAAATAATATTAAGAGCTGCAAAGGAAAAAGGCCAGCTTATAACTTATAAAGGCAGACCCATCAGAATGACACCAGACTACTGAATGAAAACAATGAAATCCAGAAAGTCCTGATCAGATGTCATAAAGACAATAAGAGACCATAGTTACCAGCCTAAACTACTATACCCAGCAAAAACTATCAATCACCATAGATGGAGTAACAAGATATTTCACAACAAAGCCAGATTTACACAATACCTAGCCACAATTCTAGCCCTACAGAAAGCATTAGAGGAAAAATTCCAACCTAAGGAAGTTAGATAGACCCACAAGGCCGTCAGCTATAGATAATCCCACAAAAGAAAAACTCAAAGTAGGGAACACACACCACCACCACCACCACCACCACTACTATAATAGGAACTAACAATCACTGGTCATTAATATCTTTTAATATCAATAGACTCAATTCACCTATAAAAAGACACAGGCTAACACAATGGATACAAAAACAGAATTCATTCTTCTGCTGTATACAAGAGACACACCTCAACTTCAAAGACAGACATTGACTCAGAGTAAAAGGTTGGGATAAGACTTTCCAATCAAATAGACTTAAGAAACAAGCTGGTGTAGTTATTCTAATATCTAACAAAATACACTTCAAATTAAAATCAATCAAAAGAGATAAGAATGGAAATTACTTATTTATCTCAAGAAAAGGTCATGAAGATGAAGTCTCTATTATGAACATTTATGCCCCCAACACAAGGGCACCCACATATGTAAGAGAAAGATTACTAAAGCTTAAACCTCACACCAAACTCTACACACTAATAGTGGGAGACTTCAATACCCAATGGATAGGTCAACCAGACAGAGAAATAAAGGATCTAAAAGATGTTATGACTCAAGTGGACTTAATAGATATAAACAGAACTTTTCACCCAAACACAAAGAAATATATATTCTTCTCATCACTTCATGAAACTTTCTCTAAAATTGACCACATACTTGATCATAAAGCAAATATGAATAGATACAAAAAATAGGAATAACTTTTTGTATCCTGTCAGACCATCATGGACTAAAGTTAGAATTCAACAACAACACACACCACAAAAAGCCTGAACATGGAAACTGAGCATCTATCAATTAAACCACCTCTGGGTCAAGGGAGAAGTAAAGAAAGACTTTCTAGAATTCAATGAAAATAAGTTCACAACAAACCTAAATTTATGGGACACAATGAAAGCAGTGCTAAGAGAAAACTTCGTAGCACTAGATGCCTAAATTAAAAACTTGGAGGAATATCACATAAACAACTTAACAGCACAGCTGAAAGCTCTAGAACAATTAGAAGTAAATTCACGTATAAGGGTAGAAGGCAGAAATAATCAACCTTAGAGCTGACATCAATAAAACAGAAACAAAGAGAGCAATATAAAGAATAAATTAAAGAGTTGGTCCTTTGCAAAAGTTAACAAGGTAGACAGACCCTTATCCAAACTAGCCAAAAGACAGAGAAAGAATATCCAAATTAAAGAATCAGAAATGAAAAGGGAGACGTAACAACAGACAACCAGGAAATTCAGAGAATCATTAGGTCATACTTCAAAAAATTGTACTCCACTAAATCAGAAAAACTAAAAGAAATGGACAGGGCAGCTTTCTGGACAGATACTACTTGCCAAAATTAAATCAAGACCAGATAAATGACCCAAGTAGACCTATAGTCCCCAAGGAAATAGAAGCTGTTATTAAAAGTCTCCCAAACAAAAAAAACCCAGGGCCAGATGTAGTAGAATTATGTGTTACATTTTAAATAACTGTCCAACCAATGGGTTTAATAAAAAGCTGATTGGCTGAAGGCAGACAGGAAGTGTGGGTAGAGCTACCAGACTGGGAAAATCTCAGAGCAGAGCAGACATGCCACACAGATACCACAGAGCTGCCACAGAGACAATACAGACACCAGGAGACACAGAGGAAAGAAGTTGAAATGGTGCTCTGAGAAAAGGTACTGAGACACATGGCTGAACAAGATGGGTTGAGTTCAGATGAAGGAGTTAGTAAGTTATATGCCTGGCCCGAGGTCAATCAATAAAAAAATTAATGAAAGTGTCTATGTGTTTCTATGTGACTGCGGGTCTGCAGGTCTGCGGGTCTGTGGGTCTGTGGGACTGCCAGTCAAACCTCTGGTCCAAGCCCGGAAAGTCCAGGCCAGAAACCTCATACAACAGCCACTTAATTTCAGTGCAGAATTCTACCAGATTTTCAAAGAAGAGCTAATACCAATACTCCTCAAATTGTTTCACACAGTAGAAACAGAAAAAAAAAATTGCCCAACTCTTTTTTATGAGGCTACATTCACCCTAACACCCAAGCCACACAAAGATGCAACAAAGAAAGAGAATTACAGATCAATCTCCCTCATGAACATTGATGCAAAAATACTCAATAAAAAATACTGGCAAACAGAATTTAAGAGCATATGAAAAAAATCCACCATGATCAGGTAGGCTTCATTCCAGAGATACAGGGATGGTTCGACATTCAAAAAACTGTCAATGTCATTCATCATATAAACAACCTAAGAGAAAAAAAAAACAAACAAAAATGATCATTTCATTTGATGTTAAAAAAGCCTTTGACAAAATCCAACACTTCTTCATAATAAAAGTCCTGAAGAGATCAGAGATATAAGGAAAACACATAAACGTAATAAATGCAATATACAGCAAGCTGACCTTCAACATTAAACTAAATGGAAAGATACTCAAAACAATCCCACTAAAATCATGAACATTACTGTCCTCTCTCCCCATATCTATTTAATATAGTTCTTGAAGTCTTAGCTAGAACAATAAGAAAACAAAAGGAGATCAAGGGGATACAAACTGGAAAGGAAGAAATCAAACTATCACTATTTGCACATAATATGATAGTATACATAAATGACCCCCAAAATTCTATCAGGGAACTCCTACAGCTGACAAACACTTTCAGCCATTTGGTAGGGTACAAGATTAACTTTAAAAAAAAAACAAAACAAAAAAACAAACAAAAAAAACAAAAACAAAAACAAAACAAAACAAAACAAAAAAACCTATAACCCTCCTATACACAAATAATAAAAAGGCTGAAAAAAAAATAAGGGTGATGTTTATCACCCTTTACAATAGCTGCAAATAGCATTAAACATCTTGGGGTAACTCTAACCAAAGAAGTGACAGACACGTATGATAAGAACTTTAAGTCACTGAAGAAAGAAACTGGAGAAGATATCAGAAAATGGAAAGATCTCTCATGGTTCTGGATAGGTAGAATCAACAGTAAAAATGGAAATCTTACCAAAAGAAATCTACAAATTTAATGCAATCACCATCGAAATTCCAGCATAATTCTTCACAGACCTTGAAAGAACAATACTCAACTTCATTTGGAATAACAGGAAAGCCAGGCTTACCAAAACAATTTTGCTCAACAAAAGAGCCTCAGGAGGCAGCACCATCCCCGACTTCAAGCTCCACTATAAAGCTACAGTACTAAAACTGGCATGAAAAAACAGACTTGTGGGTCAATGGAATTGAATCAAAGACCCTAACATTAATACAAACACCTATGAACACTTGATTTTGACAAAGAAGCCAAAAATATACAATGGAAAAAAATAGTCCATAACTGGAGGGTGGTATGTAGAAGTATGCAAATAGGTCTCTATCACCCTGCACAAAACTCAAATCCAAGTGGATCAAGCCCTCAACATAAACCCAGTTAACCCGAACCTGATAGAAATAAAAGTAGGAAATACCCTTGAACACATTAGCACAGGAGAACACTTTCTAAAGCTGAAGAGAGGGAGGAGAGATTGCATAAACAGTGGGATCGGGATCACGCTGTCCAGTGCTGGTGGGAGCACACAGACTCTGAAGTGACAGCTGATGGACCTTCATGAATCTGGACCCTCTGAATGTAGATGGCAGTCAAAAGGTATCATCTACATTCAGTCGGACCACAGTCTATCCCTGATCCAAGAACTGGCTTCTTGAAGCCCATGTCTAGTGGGAAAACACCTTTCTGAGCCTTGGGAGAGAAACTCGGTCCTACCTCAACTGGATATACAAGACCGAATTGACTCTCCTTAGGATTTCTTGCCTTCTCTGGGAAGTGAATAGGAGGGAGAGGAGGAGGGGAGGGGAAATGCTGGGGGAGGACTAAGAGAAGGAGCAGGAGAGGGGGCAGTAGTGGGTATGGGAAAAAATTAAATAAAATTTTAAAAATGGTAAAAAAAACCCTAAATTAGTTATATATGCACATTTATATGTATAAAAATGTACACTCATATGTATAGAAACGCACATGGGGTAGGGGTTATTTTAGCTAACAGGCAAACAAATGAGTAGACAAGAATTTTTTTAAGGCAGGAAAAAGTAGAGACCTATCAAAAGTAAATAAAACCAATAAGACTAGCGTGATGATGCATGCTTATAACCCTGATACTTAGTGAAAGAAGACAGGAATGTTGCAGATGAAGTGGAGCCTGGAATACACAGTGAGACCCTTTATAAAAAACACAAGACGGGAGAAGGGAGAGAGATATACTAATTAAAGGCCAGGATTGGCTAGTTGGAGAAGGAAGGAAGGAAAGAAGAAGGAAGGGGAAAAAGAAAGGAAACAAAAGGGTGAAGAGGAAAGAGACACAGAAACCCACTGTAAATACAAAAACAAATTATCAGTAAAAAGATATCATGAATATATCCTATGCTCAAAAAGGAAAGAAAACCAGAGAGTCTGTTTTTGTCATCAATGTACTTTGGGGTGAGCAGTCCTTTAAAGCTCAGACAGAAAGCAGTTTGTTTTGTTTCTTAAATAAAGGTTACCATACTTGGGAATCACTTACAAGCCAAAAAGGGAGGGACTGAACTGTTGGCAATGAGTCTAATTGGAGAAGATTGGTGACTCTCTTGAAGACCAAATGTAGGTGGTGTGCCTAGTTCCCCTGAGGCACCAGCCAACAGCTGTTGTCATCTGCTGCACACAATTGTAGCACAGATCCGAATTGGTCTTAATTAAAAACCTGGAGCCATATATCATGGTAAATGCTGAAAGATCTGAGAAGCCAGCCACAGATACCACAGATATGAGTTCTTACCTCTACTGAATCCTTGGGGCAAAAGGACTGAGCTCCTGTCTCCTCCTGCTTTATATTCCTTTCTCCACCCAGCCATATCACTCCCTGTCTCAACCTCCCTAGTGCTGGGATTAAAAGTATGAGATCCCAAATGCTGGGATTTAAGGTGTGTGCTACCACTGCCTAACTTCTATGGCTAACTAGTGGCTGGCTTTTCCCTCTGATCTTCAAGCAAGCTTTCTTTGTTAGAGCATACACGAAATATCACCACACACAAGACTAAAAGTGACCAGTCTTTAGCCTGTTAAGAGCCTGGCACTGAGTATGTCATAAATACACTATTCCTAGTAAATGAATGTGCTATTATCCCCTGTGTTGGCTAGTGGGGTCACTTGGGAGCAAAGAAAATACATCCACCAGATTAAACTGTGCTGCATTTTCTTGATTGGTGGTTGATATGGGTGGACCCAGCTAACTGTGGGTGATGCCATCCTTCTTGGGCTGCTGGCCCCAGGTTCTATAGAAAACCAACTGAGCAAGCAAGGAGGAAAGAGCCAGTCAGTAAGCAACATTCCTTGTGGCCTCTGTATCAGTTCCTGCCTCCAGGCTTCTGCCATTGAGTTCCTGTCTTGACATCCTCTAGTAATAAACTGATGTAGAGCAAAATAAACTCTTTCCTCCCCAAGTTGATTCTGTTCATGGTATTTATCACAACAATAGAAACCCTAACTAAGACACCTACTGCTGTGGAATAATTCTTCTGTACTCTGTGAATATGTATTACTCTCATTGATTAATAACGAACTAACAGACTAGTAGCTGGCCAGAAAGCTAAGTGGGAAAGCCAAACTAAAAATGATGGAAAGAAACAGGATGAGCCAGGATAGATACCAGCCAGCCACCAAGAAAGCAGGACATGTAGAAAATGAGGTAATAAGCCATGAACCACGTGGCAAAACATAAATAGAAATATGGTTAATATGTAAGAGATAGCTAGTAACAAACCTGAGCTATTGGTCAAGCATTTGTAATTAATATGAGCCTCTGTGTGTTTATTTTGGAGGAGGCAGCCAGAACAGGAAAACTCTGCCTACGACCTGCCATTCTCTGCCCACATCAAACAGATTCACAATGTTATTGCTTTAAGTCACGGACCTTTGTGGTGATTTGTGACACTATAACAAATAAGTCTAGCAATGGCCTCCACTCCCATCTCCAATAATTTATACTGTACAGATTTATAACACACATCCCAAAACACAGTAAAGAAATGAATAATTAAATGAAAAAATGAAAGTATATAAGGCTTAAGTAGTTATTCCTCAATATTTTCCCACCAATTCATTTATATAGTTAAAATTGTCATTTTTTTGTGATGTTCTCAAATTACCATCTTTAAACATCAGGCTACAGGCTACAGTGTGGTAAGACTGCCTGGGTTTAAATCTCAGGGTTGCCTTCTTGTTCTCAAGGACAAGAAACTTCTTCCTGATACCAAACAGTGGGTACATTAAAGGATAACAAATGCACAAACTATTGTCACAGTTCCTGGTAATAGTAAAGAAGTGCTACATATAGTGTCAGCCCAGTTATCATTGTACTTTATACACCGTGTATTCATCTACTCTAATGATTCTGTCATGGTCATCTGTCATGCATTCTGTCACCACTCCTGACACTCCATTCATACGTGTCATGGCTGACACAGTTTTAACACAGAAACTTTAGTGAAGCCAAAGACAGGTGCATTCAACAAGACTTAATGTGAGTTCCAAGTGAATGTGTCATTCAGACAGCACAGTGCCAGAAGGAGCTTACAGCCCCTTGGATCATCTGTTCTTTCAAGTGGGAACTTACTGCAAGTGTACAAAGCAAGTGCTGGCCCTCTAAATAACACATATCACCAGACACCCTGCTACTTTCCTGCTTACCTAAGGTTACCTCCCCATGTTTGTTACTCTATAAATGATTGTGGGTATGAGAAATCTTCAAAGATAAGGCGCTCTGTTCTGTGGTGGCAGATATTGTTAATGGAAGGCAGAGGCAAGTAGATTTTTTGTGAGATTGGAGTTGGCCTTCTCTCTGTTGAGAGTTTCAGGCCAACCAGGACTACATAGCCCAGAAAAAAAAAGATTCATCCATGATCAGTTAATTTCTCCCAAACCTTTCTTGCTCACTGATCAGCCTAAGCATGGAGGCAGGATGTATGCATGCCAAGAAAGGAAAATGGTGGGTTTTGTTTTGTGGTGCAGCTCCATTGTTCCTGAAAGCACAAAATACACATACATTTGGATAAAGCATGAAATACAAGTCATGTAATTTTAGTGCCTCTGCATGTGGAGCAAATGCTCTTGTACTAGCATTTGTAACTAGCATTGCACCACATAAAGATGAACTGCACAACTCATGCCAATGACTGAAAGTCTTAAATTTTCTCTACTTAGAACAGAATCAAACAACATTTGTTCAAAGCCAAGAGAAAGGCCAGGAACAAAGGAGAAAACCATATGTTAGTATCTACCTTGAATGATATGGTTCTTCTGCTTTTTGAACAAAGAGTCCCACATTTTACTCTGTCCTGGTACTCAAGTCTATTCTGTAATGTGGAAACAATTGCCACAACTGTAATTCTTAAGAAGCCACACATTCAAAGAATGCATTAGGGGCTGGAGAGATGGCTCAGAGGGTAAGAGCACTGGATGCTCTTCCAGAGGTCCTGAGTTACCAGCAACTACATTGTCACTCACAACCATCTATAATGAGATCCCAGGCCCTCTTCTGATGTGCAGGTATACATATAGGTAGAACACTGTATACATAATATACAAGTAAATCTTTTTTTAAAAAAAAATACATTTTAGAAATAGTTGTTCCAAATGAAATGAAAAGTTACAGCCCATAAAACTTCAAACTTACCTAAGACAGTTTCCTGTGAGATTTCTTCAAATATGGAGAGGATTTAAAGAGATAGGTGGGCTAGGTGTAGTGACACATACCTTTAATCTCAGCTCTCAAGAGGCAGACACAGGCAAGTCTCTTGTGACTTGGAGGCCAGCCTGGCCCACACAGCAAGGTTCAGGCCAGCCAGAGCTACATGAGACCTGTCTCAAAAATAACTTTAAATTAATTACTATATGACTATAGTATCAGAAAGTCATCAAGCAAGCCATGATGATAAATGATAACACATACAAGTTAGCCCAGTGCTTTGAAGGCAGAGACAGGCAGAGCCAGGCCACCCCAATAAGTGAGCTTCAGTCCCAGTGAGAGACCCTGTATTAAAATAAAATGTATGTGAAAAAAGGACTACTGCCTGGTGGTATCTTTTCACTGGGCATGTTAATCAGGTTAACCAAAGAGAGCTTGATTGCTGGCCTTTGGTAGCTGGACCTTGATGGTCAGCTGCAGGAGTAGCAAGTGGCCAAATAAGGGAATGGACCTTAGAGGTTAGCTTTAGCAATGCACTCTAACAGTTTAGCAAGGCAAAGGGAAGGAGGAAGAAGGGCAAAGTCTGCCAGAGTCGTGCTTGCCACATTCTAGCAGGCCAGAGTCCCTTCAGAATGCACCTGACTTTTCCTCAGAAGTAGTAAGCTCTTGATGCTGGCACCATCTACAGAGGCTCATTAGCGTTTCATCTGTGGTTAGTTGAAGCAAAGCAGAAAATTATGCCAACTCAGCAACTATCTCCTTTGTGCCTTGCTTCTGCACTCTGTGGGTGCTGCTTCCTCTTTGCTATGTATTCCTTCACATGACAGCTTTGTCATTTGCCTTTCTGTGGAATGCAATTCATGCTCCAAAAATAACATACCACTTCCCTTCAGCTCTTATCATACAACACTGAAGAAAGTGTCTATAATTATGATGCTGTGCTTCAAAATCTTGACAGATTGAAATCATCAAGAACTGAGAACCTACTAATCAAGGTGCTACATGAAGAAGTGAGAACTCCAAACTCAAAGAAGCTATGATCTGTTTCCCTCAAGTTCAAAATCACAAGGGACTTTGCTAAGTCAAGTAAATGCACTCCCTCAGCAGTTTACCTGTGGTGCCTGAGCCTGGGGTTTTGATCAATTCCAACAAGTCTCTGAACTCACGGGAGTAAAATTGAGCCATGTATACAAATGCCTTGATTCTGAATTGAGAGTCCTGAAACCATACCCTAATAAAACACTATTTGTGAAAGGATTCCTCAGACTAACATTTCCAAAGGAGAGTCCGAGTCACTGAAAGGAAAGTTCTGGAGTCTTCCTCTTATTAACTGTATTTTAAATGAAATAGATGTTTGCATCAGAAGAAGTTCAAATGTGTATGGCTAGCCTCAGAAAGCCTCAGTGAGCAGAACTAGACATGGTAGCACACACTTGTGTGTTGTAGAATATTATTTTAAGGTGTGTTACTTTGGTTTATGCTGTGGAACATTTGTTTTAATGATGCAAAGATATGTTGCATTTTTTTATGTTGCTTTTGTCTAACTCTGTGAAGCTGTGTTACTTTGCCTGTTTAAAACACCTGATGGTCTAATAAAGAGCTGAATGGCCAATAGCAAGGCAGGAGAAAGGACAGGCAGGGCTGGCAGACAGAAAGAATAAATAGAAAAAAAAAACTGGGAGGAAAAGGAAGAAGGAACAAGAGAACAAAGAAATGAGGACACCAGAGACCAGCCACACAGCCACACAGCCACCCACCTACACAGCCACCCAGCCACCCAGCCACCCAGCCACCCAGC
>PVIH01014423.1:0-53875 GCA_004025045.1 Sigmodon hispidus | reverse complement strand
GTTGGACTTTATGTCCCCAACCTAGCTTGGTGAGGGCTGTAACTGTTTCCAAGTACTTGTACATTGGAAGTCTGAATGTGTAACAATATTTAATGTATCTAGAGAATTCCTCATGTTTCAGGGTTTAAAAATCTGACCCACTGAGGTCATGTGACTTTTCTGTACTGTTAAACTTCATTGTAATAAAATGAAAGAAAAAAAAAAAGAAAACCACAAACACATAATTAAAAACCCATTTTAAGAACACACAGTTATTTTTTTCCATTCTATATGGTATTGGATTTTTGCTGTTTCTCTTCATTGTAGTCAGATTGTTCTGTCCCACCAGCAACTCCCAGATACCTAACAGCTGCTTCCCAAGTTATTGACAGGAAGGCTTAATACTATATTAAATGTTGGGCCAGTAGCTCGAGCATGTTACTAACTAGTTCTTTCACTTAAAGGTGTTTAGGAGGCCCTGCTGTCAAACACTTAAATGAGGTTTGTGAGCAGCAGGCAGCAGTGTCCAACTTGATGGAAATGTGGAACCTAAGATTCCCCAGAGTTAGGGTGGTAAGCTTGGTTTCTGCCAGTACTTTTGCCATGAAGCTAAGTTCTCACACACTAAGGATCTGGGTAGAGCAAGTCACCATACCAGAGCCTTTAATCTTAGCCACACCTTAAGAAATTAATGGTTTAGTCCTAAAAAATAAACATTAAAAACAAATTCAGAAAAAAAAAACTCTAAATGCTTTATGGTGTGTTTAAAATATATGGAGGCTTGGGAGAGAAAAGAAAAGGGAGAAATAAATAGGAAAATAAAGAAAAAACATAAGCTGCCTAAAGATGGAAAATACACAGACAGTCTAGATACTGTATGTTATGTTGACTTTGAATTGTTTAAGTGCTTAATGAAGGAGCAAAAGTTGCTAAGAGATATTTAAGTATAAATGCTGCTGGATTAACCCAACATATATTTTGCAAATGTTTGACTTCAAAATTTATGTCAAAAGATATGTTACTTTAGAGTAGAAGTTTTGTTTTTATTTCCATAGAAAATGAGAAGGTGTGGATTTCATTTGCTCATTGAAAAAGAAAACTGTGGGAAAAGGAAGAAATGAGAAACAGATGCCAGCAGACCCAGAGAAAAGAAGATGAGAATGCTGCTCTGAGAAAAGGTACCAAGCCACTTGACTAAACAAGGTAAGAAACATGGTTTACTTTAAGAGTAAGAGTTAGCAAGTAATATGCCTGAGCCATAGGCCAAACAGCTTGTAATGATTATAAATTTCTGTGTGATTCTTTGGGACTAAGAAACTGTGGGTCTGAACCTTGGGCCTACACCTGGCCAGAAACTTCCAGCTGCATATATCTGAATCTTCCATTATTTATCTCATTTTTCACTTTTAAGATGTCCTTTTATTTGTGGGCGTGTGTGTAATGTGTGGTTGCCCATGGAGGCCAGGAGAGGATATCAGACCCCCTGGTGCTGGAGTTATAGGCTGTTGTGAGGGACCTGAACTGAATCAGTGTCATCTGGAAAAGCAGTCAATTCTCTTAATGCTCATCCATCTCCTCACCCCTCATCTTATCTGTCATCTTTGACTTGTACCTATTGGCTGGATTTTTTTCTACTTACCAATCATAATGGATGACTTATACCAGATAGTTTAAAAATAAAAAAATTAAAGACAAATTTGTTTTGTTGAAAGAAGCTGACTCCATGGTTTTACATTGGAGAATGGATTGTGGTGGCTGTTTTAAAAATTAAATTTTTTTCTGACCAGCTATGAAGTTTCTATTTAATTAATCTGGATATTATTAGGTAGGTTCTAGTCAGCACTTTACTATGTTAGCAATAATCTTTCTTCAGTCTCCACTGAGTGTCCTGCTCAGAGTTGAGGACATTCTATTCAAGCCACTCGGTGCTCAGACTCTAGCTAGAGTGAGTTCAAGGAAGAATTCTGCTCATTGCTCCCAAATCATTCTTTTTTGTCCTCAATGTACTTTATCATTGGACTATGAGGGTCTGTTGCTTAGCAACATATTCTAGGATAACCCTGTCTAGATCATAACCCCCTACCTCTTTAATGTGATTTCCCATTAGTGGGTATCTGTTGTACAAATTCCAACTAATTAAGGCTCCTTGACAACCTCTATCTCCTCTACTGAGTGAGACCAATGTCACCTGTCTTAGTTAGCTCTCCTGATTGTTCAGGAAGCATATCCAGCTGGAAAGTCACGTGATTATAAAGCTCACCACACACCCAATTCCCTCTCTCTCAACATGCAACTTGTATGGACTGAGTGTCAAATTCAGTTCTTTGCAAGAGGAGCAATCTCTTAGCTACTGT
Source organism: Sigmodon hispidus (assembly GCA_004025045.1). NCBI lineage: Eukaryota > Metazoa > Chordata > Mammalia > Rodentia > Cricetidae > Sigmodon > Sigmodon hispidus. The sequence continues at coordinate 51,542 of PVIH01014423.1, read as the reverse complement.
ACCACTTCTCCAATCCCCTAAAGATGGAATTCTTCATTAATATGCAGGGTGCTACTTGAGCATGCTCCCTGAGGTGGGAGTGCAGGGGGGATGGGAAGAAGGAGGCAGAGGTTGAAGCCAGCAGGCACCAGCTCCATTGAATTTCACTGTGACTGATAGCTCTGCCCTCTGGCAAGTGTGTACAGAACACAGGGGTAGGGCAAGTCTGATAGGTTTAATCTTGTCCTTTAGCAGGAGAACACCAGGAGGTGGATTTTGGACTGGCCACATAGAGAGGCTGAGAGAATGCAGAGAGCTAGACACTGTGTCTAGATAGGGTGATGTAGTGTTTTGTTTCTGGTATGGAAGAGCCCACCTTATATTTAAAGAAAACATAAAAGAATTCAATGCAGACTTTTAAATTTGCTCTGACAATTGTCGCCTTTTAAGTAAAACAATTGGAATGTTAATAAAATAATTGATGCTGTATAATTGACTCATATTGAACATCTAGCTTTTTTGTTTTTTATTATTTCAATCTACTTTTAACTTCAATCATTCTTTTACTAGCTTCTTATGAGTTAAATTTTTATTATTCCATTTTAATGTTTAATAGTTTTTAATAATTCTTTAATGTTTTAGTGCCTCTTGCAGAAAATGAGCATTGCAAATTCTCATATTCCATTTAGAATTAATAAAATTAGCACCTTGAATTAGATATAAAAATTTTGCAAATGTATAATTAATTTTATTAGCCTAACCATCATTTAAGCTGTGTGTCTCAAATATTTTGTCAACATTAATTATGAACCTCAAACACAATGTTCACAATTTTATAATATTTAGTTTTATTTTCAAATTTTAAAAAAATTATTTTATTTGTGTTTGTGTGTATATGAGCTCTCAAAGGATTAAAAAAAAAAAAAGGCATCAGACCCCTTGAAGCTTCAGTTGCAGGCAGCTGTGAGGCACTTGACATGGGTCCTGGGAACTGAACTTGGGTCTTCTGGAAGAACAACAAGAATTTCTTTTGTTTTTTTAGTTCTAGTGATTTGTTGAGGGTTTCACATTATTCATCCCAATCCCTCTCCTTTCCTTGCTCCCTTATATCTGACCTCTGCCCTTGCAATCTCCCTTTAAAACAAAACCAAATTTAAAAGAAAAACCCCAAACCAAACCAAACAGAAAGAGGAAGAAAGCAAAGCAAAAAGAAAAGAATAATCTTGTGGTAACTGTATGTGGCTGGTTGAGTCACACAGTTTACCAGTCAGTCTGTTCATCTCTATGTGTAACCTTTCATTGCTATGAGTCATTGGTCTGGCTTGAGGCCTGTGATTTCTGCTACACCACAGATAATGGGCTCTCACTGGGGCTCCTCTTGTATGCCCTGTGTCGTGGAGACCCTGCTGTTTTTGGATCTGTAGGTTCATCCTCTTCACATGCTCCAGCAGTTCATAGATTCAGTGCATATTGAGGTGGGCCAACCCTGATTCTGGACCTGGGTGGTAGCTGGGTTGGACAGCTCACTAGTTTTCTGTCCTCATGACTACTATGCAGATGAGCTTGCCAGCACTGCCTAACCTAGTTCACCCAATGCAGCCTACAGTTCTCTCAGGTCCTCATATCTGGGTCCCCCCTCACTCATATCAGTAGGGCCAGCTGTACTATTTGGCCCAGGCAAGGTGCAGTACCCTCTTTCCAGATTGTTTTAAGAGGCATAGAGGGCTGGGGGTCAGTCAGTTTTCCTGCTCTCACACCCTCAGGGCTGTCTCATTTATAACCCCAACAACAGGGTCAGCTCTAGTGTGCTGCCCAGGTGTGGGGCAAGGCCTGCTCACCTGAGGACTGTAGCTGGTATAGGCAAGGGCTAGTTTGCTCACTCTAGCACTCTAGTGGTTAAGAATCTTAACGACCCAGAGATTCTTAACCACTGGGCCGTCTTTCCAGCCCCTGGAAAACTTTTCAAAAAGAAAACAAAACAAAAAACCACTCTTTGATTTTTCCACTTTTTTGATTAGTTATCTCCATTTCCTTCTGTCTGAGAAATATTCACTTGATAGTATTTCTATTCAGCCTTGACAGCTTTCTTTAACATTTTTTTTATAATGTAAATTTACAGGTTGCAGATGCAGTCCAGTCCCTTTTCCTATAAATGTCTTGAAGTATATTCATGAAGCATATTTCTCCTTGGCTCATGCTTTTTTTCTTTCCTTGTCTGTGACCCATTGCCTTCCTACCATTATGTGTGATGCATTATCAACCACTTTCCTACCCTGTTTCCCCACCATCACCACCAACTGCTTTCTTTTATCTCTTAATTTTCATGATTAGCACATGGGTTCAGCAACTTGGCTATGAACTGACCGAATTTGAATTTGCGATGCCTATTGTGTACCACACTTGGCATCTTCTGGGATTTTTTGATGTGTTTCATTAAATTCTTCATCAAGTTCAGAAAATGCTCACCATTACAGTTTTTATTTTTTTCTATGCTTGTCTCTCTCCACTATAATGAAATCCCAATTATACATAAACTAGACCTCTTGGTTTTCTCTCCTCTGCCAGTTACTTCTGCTCAGTTTAAAAAAAAAATACCTCTGGATCATCATTTAGATCAGTTTATATGATTTGTTCTAAAGTTAAGTGACTCTTTATTCTACTTTTTTCCGTCTAAAGTTTTGCCCATCCACTGAATTTTTCATATCAGATGAGGTCCTTTATGAGTCTAGAATTCCTACTATGTTTTGGAAATATATTTCTATTCCTTTAGGAGGAAGACATCTGCTCACTTGTGACTACCTTCACAATAATCTTAAACACATTAGCTGAAGCAGTTTTAAAGTCATAATTTTTGTTTATTAATTACAATATTTACTGACTCTCAGGACCTTTTGTTATTGAGCTCCCTTTGGCTCCTTTTTTTTATAATTTTGTTTAATGTTTCTTTTTGTCTGTTTTAAGTAACATTTTATAATATGCTAGGCGTCATAGATAATTATGAGTAAAACCTGTAGTCTATCTTTCTCTGGAAATTATTGGATTTTGCCCTAATTGGAAGTTAAGCTAGCTGATGGATCCTTGGAAGGTTGAGTTACACACTGACATTACTGGTCATCTCAACCCTCTTCTGAATCTCATTCTGGAAACTGAGTCTTACATCCTTGGCCTTCTCCTCTGGGGTTACTTATCCAAACTCCACAATCCCTTGTGTGAATTAAAAAAATAATCCCTGTTTATCTTTTCAAGATACCTGTTTTTGACGCCCACCAACCATGTTCCTTATGGCAGCCAACAGGCTCATAGAGCTGTTGGTGCAGACCAACACCCAAGGCAAGTTTTTAACCAACTCTTTCCTTTTGTTTCTACTTTTCACATGTTTTCATGCCCATCCTTTCTGATACAGGGCTCCCTGTTCCTCCAAGCCAGCAAAGCTGCAGCTTTTCGCAAGAATTTTCAACATTGCACACTGTAAAGCCCCCAAAGCCTTCGTGAGAAACTGCAGGAACAGAACTCACCCTGAGTATTTACTTTCTTAAAGCTCAAATCCTTCCATGTTTGCCTGATTCCCTTAATTTCCAGCTCTTTCAGATGAGGTTTTCAATGCTTTTAAAAACTCTGCCAAACTGATTTTCAACCTAGTCTCTACCATTACTGGATCCCAAACTATCGCTCTGATATCTCTGGAAGCATAAAAAGAGAGGTGTCCCCTGATAGAAGCAGCGTGCTGGTACCCTGAAAACTTCACAGATACCAGCTCCCTGCAAACTGCTATCTGATCAATCAACACAGCTGGTCGGCTGTTGAGTACAGACTCTGCCTTCGATGTGCCATCTGTAATGGGTTTCTAGCAAGCTCTTTCATAATTCTCTCTCTTGTTCATTGAGCATGAAGGAGGTCACCAACATCCCTATGATCACTAGCTCTGCTCTGACTATGCAAATAGCGGTCTTTCGTCTTAGAGATTGAGCCATAAATAAAACAGTGTTGTGTCTTACACAGACCTGTTGGCTTTTGTTGGGTTTTTTCCCCTCAGTTTCGTTTTTCTTCTATATCTTGTTCTCTATACTTACCCTACAGTGTTAGTTTTAATTATTAACAACTTCTGGAGATCTCGGTATTTGTGTCCTGAAATAATTCTCTTTCCTAATTTACACAGTCATCTAGAACACATCTTTTATAGCACTTCCATTCTTTATTTTTTTAAAAAAACAAATGTAGACATGATGTTATCTGGCACATTTGACTTTAAGAATGGACAATTAGGGCAGCCCTAATCAGGAGAGTCCTCCAAAATGTAAGGTTCTGAGGAGACACAATCTCACAGCAAACGCTCTGACCCCCCGACTTTTACAGTCTTTCTACCTCCTCTTCCGAAATATCCCCTAAGCCCCCAGACATGGGTACAGTAGTTGTGCCATAGATGTGTCTGTTGGGACTGGGCTCCACTCTGTGTTTGGACTGATTGTGGTTTTCTGTCTTTGTCTGTTGCAGAGTATTTTTCTCAATGATGGGTTAGGATGACACTTACCTGTGGGTTTAAGAGCAAATATTTGGATTATGTCCAGGGATTATGAAGGAAAAGGAAGAAAGAGATGAAGTAATTATATTACAATCTAAAAATAATGAAAAAAACATTTTAAAAATGAGATTTTTCTCCCAAAATTATTTAAAATATGAAACAGCTTACGGAAAAGAGCAAAGAAAAGGAAGGGCAGAGGAAAATCTTTGCCAAGAGCCCACATCAAAATGTGGTCCTCCGTCCAGTGGTTAGAGGAGCCCTTTTGCTGAGTCCCCTCAAAACAACTTGAATGAGCTTAAAGCGGGTCTGTACTTATGACTTACAGAAAGGTATACGACACAGCCAGCAGGTTACGGCCTGTGAAACCAGAGCAGAGGACCCAGCAGGTCTGGGCTTTTGGCCCAAGAACTGTGAGCTCATACGTGCTGTTTTAAGCCACTGAGATTACAGTCCTTTGTGTAGAGCGTGGGAAACAGACACTTAGCTGTCAGGGTTTTTTTTTTTTTTTTTTTTTCCTTTTTCTTTTTTTCTGTTCTGGGAGAAACAAATCTACAGGACTGGAACAATTTATGATAAAGAACCTGAAGTGATGGTTACTAGATTAACCTCAAGTGAAGAGATGGACAGTGTAAAGAAGCCCCACATGCTCTATTGATCTGTAGAGAAGATGAGAATTCCTATTTTTCCTGACTTATTCTGTATGTTCAACCACATCCTTTATGAACTTCACGATACAGTTTTCAACTACATTTTGGCTACTTTCTACAAATCCTGCACTTGATCTATATGGCCCTAATAACAGTAGTGTTTAGTTTTATGGCTCTTGTGAAGATTAAATGATTTAACCACTTCCTCTAGATATTGCTCTGGACACTTCATAAACTAAGGACATAGAGTGTTTAAAAAAATAAAGATTAAATGATTATTCAGAGTTACAGAATGAAGAAGCCTAGAAATTGAACCAGATCCCAGAATTTACAAACTTAAAAACACTTCCTCGGTACAAAATGCTACTATTTTATTAGCATCCCTTTAAGCATTGTGCTATGGAAGATCTTTGTCTCGTGCAGTTACATTCTCAGGATGCCATGTCAAATGGGTGCAATGGTATAGATGCATAAACCAGTCCTAAATTTAGACCTTTGCTACTCAGAGGGTTATTAAACCAGTCATGTTAGAAATCCAGGTTCTTGTATCTTACCCAGAACCTGTAGAATTCACACCTGCCTTTTACAACATGCAGAGAAATCTCATGGGCATTCTCAAGTTTGAGGAATGTGGTTTAAATCTATTGAGTCGCTCATCAACAATCTTGGTCTTCTACTTGAAGTCTCCAAGACACTTAGTTGCTTTCAAGTTTTCCTTGATACTCACTTAGTGATATTATCTGTATTATCTATTGCTTTAATAATATAGCATTGTCGTAACTACTGTTACATTTCAATTCTGTGAACATTTATGAGGGAAAAGAGTTGGCATCAACTCATTATCAATTTTCATATTTAATATATTTAAATAAATGTTAATCTGTTTTACCCAATATTTGGGGCGCCCCAAACTTTTCTATAGAAATAATAAAGTACATGGTAAATACAGGTCTAAAATTCACTTGAGGAAAAATTTCCATAAGATGGAGTTTATTAAATTTGTTTCTTTTTTTTTACTTAGTATTGTAAACTTCCATTTTAGTTCCTCCTAAATGTTTAACATAGGTCCTTGAACTAGTCCAGCTCAGAATGCCAGGAGAGAGTGACAGCTTTGCACTGTTACCCCAAATCTCTAGAGCATTTGCCTATACTTGTATTTGCTCTCATAATTGGACAGGAATGACCTTAGGGTAGGACCAGGTGTTCTCCTATTCACAAATGCAGAAAAAACCCAGTCCTGATACTCAGACAGCTAGCAGGAGTATGTCTCCAGTATTCACTATGTGAGGATGCAAGTTATAAGAATTGGAGAAGAGATGTTGTCTTGCACTCAGCAAAGACCTTTCTTCTTCTGAGCCGCATCAAAGCAAGTGGGCTTGGCTGAGCAAGGGTAAATGTTCTTGGTACAGCCTTTGGAGAGAAGAGTGTTTTTTCTATAGAGAGATTTGTATGAGGCCTCCTCAGATCTATCTGTCTGTCTGTCTGTTTGTCTGTCTGTCTGTCTGCCTATTTGTAAATCCAGATTTAAAAAAATGCTTCTCTAAAATATCTCTTTCTAGCTTTCCTGTGCATTCCCAGTCTACGTTTCTGGATCACATAGAGGTACTATGACTATGCAGTATCTCTACAGCTCTGAAGCATGTGTAAATACACTGATAAAATAAAAACAATGATGAATAAAGTCAACTCCTTTCCATTAAAAATATTTTAATTTTTTGAAATATATTAATAGAATCTAGTTTTGAAATATATTAAGAAAAAAGTATTATAACTAAATGGTTCCTTTTGCATTCATGGAACATACTACTACATGTATGCTTGGCCTTCCTTGCTAGTATGCTGGGCTCTCACTCCCAGAGAGTTGTTGTGTAGCCTGTTTTTTTTCTTTTTCTGTGTGGTTGATTATTTGGATATAGTAAGTTTCATTTAATACCTTCTTCAGTTCCAGGCTGATGCCTGTATCTCCCATCTTCAAAGTAAATATTAATGATAAATCTCCTTCTAGATTTGAAAAAGATCTCAAACAACAAAATGTTCTCATAAATGGGTCCTCTGCCATGGTAGATCCCTCTCATTTTCTCTAGTTGGTGGCACTTCCCAGAGACAACTACAATTTTCTGTTTACATATAAACCTACTTTGTAGAATTGCAGAAATAATTATACTCCTAAGACTTTCTCATCTTTATCCTTGCTCTCCAGGACCTATATCTCCTCTTACCCATTTTATTTATTTATTTTTTAATAAAGTCTCAATTTTTTTAATCCATTTATCCCCTTGTTCAAACTTCCTTCCCCCTCCTGACCCTTCCCAGTCACTTTCTTCTCCCCATCTCCTCATCTCCTCCCCAGCAAGGAAAGGAGGTCCCAAGTTCCCAAGGTGGCTTAGTTCAGCATCCACTCCAGGCAAGTCCAATTTCCTCATGCTAATATCAAGACTGGGTCTGGTGTTCCTCTGGAGGTAATGGGCTCCAAGATGCTTCAGATCCTAGCTGTTCAGTGGTTGTGGTTTGCAGCTTGAATGTGATTTGCTTTTTGTTTAACTTTCACTAATGAGTGAGTACATCCCCTGCTTATCTTTCTAGCCTTGTGATACCTCGCTCAGGAGGACATTTTCCAAATTCATCCATTTGCCTTCAAATTTAAGGATGTCATTTTTTTTCTTACTGCTGAGTAGTACTTCTTTGTATAGATGTACCACAGTTTGTTAATCCATTCTTTAGTTGAGGGACATCTAGGTTGTTTCCATGTTCTTGCTATTATGAATAATGCTGCTATAAACATAGTTGAGCTAATGCTTTTGGGGTGTGAATGTGCGTCTTTAGGGTATATGCCCAATAGTGGTATTGCTGGATCCTTAGGGAGATTGATTCCCAGGTTTCTGAGAAACAGCCATACTGCATTCCAGAGTGGGTAAACAAGTTTACACTCCCACCAGCAATGGAGGAGTGTTCCCCTTGCTGTGCATCCTTTCCAGCACAGGCTGTCATCTGTGTCTTTTATCTTAGCTAATCTGACAGGTGTAAGGTAGTGTCTCAAAGTTGTTTTGATTTGCATTTCTCTGATGGCTAAAGATGTTGAGCACTTTTTCAAGTCCCTTTCAGCCATCATTCTTTTGCTGAGAATTTCCTTTTTAGTTCTGAACCCTATTTTTTAATTGGGTTATTTAGGGCTTTGGGTGCTAGTTTCTTGAGTTCTTTATATATTTTAGAGATCAGTCCTCTGTCACTTGTAGGGTTGGTGAAAATCTTTTTCCATTCTGTAGGCTATCTTTTGTCTTATTGACTGTGTCCTTGGCTTTACAGAAGCTTCTCGGTTTCAAGAGGCCCCACTTATTGATTGTTGTTCTTAGTGTCTGTGCTACTAGTGTTATATTTAGAAAGTGGTCACCTGTGCCAAAGCGTTATAGGGTATTTCCCACTTTCTTTTCTATCAAGTTCAGCGTAGCTGGTTTTATGTTGAGGTCCTTGATCCACTTGGATTTGAGTTTTATGCAAGGTGATAGATAGATTTGGATCTATTTGCATTTTTTTCTACACACTACCATCTAGATATGTCAACACCATTTGTTAAAGATAAAAATCACGTGTTCAGAAGTGTGTAGGTTAATGTCAGGGTCTTCCATTTAATTCCATTAATTCACAAGTCTGTTTTTATGCCAGTACTAGGCTGTTTTTATTACTGTAGCTCTATAGGATAACTTGAAGTCAGGGATGGTGATGCCCCCTGAGATTCTTTTGTTGAACAAAATTGTTTTGGCAATCCTAGCTTTCCTGTTATTCCAAATGAACTTAAGTATTGTTCTTTCAAGATCTGTAAATAATTGTGTTGTGATTTTGATAGGAAGTGCATTGAATCTGTAGATTGCTTTTGGTAGGATTCCCATTTTCACTATGTTGATCCTACCTATCCAGAAACATGGGAGAACTTTCCATTTTCTGATATCCTCTTCAATTTCTTTCTTCAGTGATTTAAAGATTTTATCAAATAGATCTGTTACTTCTTTGTTTTTAGTTGCTCCAAGGTATTCGCTATTTGCAGCTATTATGAAGGGTGATGTTTCCCTTTTCTTACCCATTTTTCAATCACTCTTCCCATCCTGCTCTTTTTGCTCAGTTTGCTGAGAGATCAGCATACTGGGTTTTATGTTTGAACTTCTTCCTAGGAAAAACTTAGCAAATTGCTTTCCACATTTACTTAGACATAACACAGGGATTTTTAGACTTTGAGAAGCATAACCTTTAGCATAGTGATCTGTCTGGTTCTCTCAGTATTTATTGTATGCCTGAATGCTTAGGCCACTGAATTACCTGGAAGGTAGGCCCATTATTTGGTGGCTCTAACATGGGTTTTTCTAGGTCACTTGATCCATCTGTCTTTGGATGCTGCTCTAAGTTCAGTTAAACTTCTCTTCCACTTCCTCTCCACTGATGTTCTCTTTTTAATGACACCCTGGCCTAGTACTTCCACACTATGTCTTGGCTGGGGTACAGAGCTGGAGGCAAGCAGCGTCAGGTTTATGTGTGTGCTGGTTTGTTTTGAACAACTGGAACCATTTGTGAAATGGCTCCTCTGTGCATCTATGCCTCATGGAAATCCAAAGATGGGCTATAATCTGCTGAGTTTCTGCAAGGCAAGCACTGTCACGAATGCCAGCTTCTCAAATGAAAGAAACACAACGTTGTTTCAACTGGATGGCCCTCTCTTTCCAGTGTCTATTACATTAACTTCATGTGACAATGCAGAATCGCTCAATGTCATCTCTCCTCTCCATAGGTCACCAGCACAATCCCTTTTATAGCATGAATAATTTCTTAGTCAACCACAGACAATAACCAGAAGAAAATTAATGTATCAGGGCAACAATTTTCTAGCTCTATTACTTTCTAAAAGGAAAGTTGGTGTTTCTATGTGGTCTCAAGGGAGGACCCCAGCATGGTTGAAGCATAAATGTCAAAATCCAAGAGCTGTTTCTTTACTTAGCCTCTACTGACTTTCATGGTTTTCCTTCTTACTCCTTTGCCCTCTGGATAACATTGCACACATTTAGAATTTTATTCAGTTAAAATTGCTAGATTTGTCCAAATGGCTAAGAAAACTGACAAGTAATTCATTCTAACTAATTCACTCATTCACAATCAGGTGGTGGTCCAAGACTGTGACATCATCAAGGGAAAGAAAATATTTTATGTGTCCCTCTATATTTTGAGATGTTTCTGCTGTTGCATTTATAGAGCTTTATTTATTCCTAATGGCACTTTGCTTATGGAGTCAGTGGGAGCATTAATGGTGATGATACATATGCAGTGTTAACATGATGTCTACTTACTATTGGTTTCATAGATAGACAAATTAAAGCTGAAAGAGTATGTTCCCCAAAGTGCTGGGTAAAGGGATGACGCTCTGATTAATCCCCAAACACACCATACCCTCCATACTTTCATTGCAATGACAGCCAGATCCATCCATGAGTTCTGAAAAGAACAGTTTAACTTACAAATGTAAATGCTTTTCCACCACACTGTCACATCCACTCCTAGTCTCTTTTCAGCATTAAAATGATATCTTGTCCTCATTTAAATAGGCAGGCATCCTCAGATGAATCATCACACAGCATGCTTTCTTTAAGATTTCCACTGAAAAGGAGCAGCCTTCACCAAATTCTCCACTGGCAGGGATATCTTTTTAAAATGTCAGTTCTCTAAGGGTAGAAAATAGATCTCTCTTTCTGTCTGACTCCTAGCCTAACAAAAGCCAATTACGGTAGTTATAACCTCTCATTTGTTTATCAACAAAATCAGGCAGGATTGGACTCAGAATGGCACAAGGCTCAAGTGTCCCCATATTACCTTTAGAAAGGGCCTTCCTGACTAACTTTCAGCCAAAGTTTTGAGAAATTCTTCTGAACATATAATGATTTCTACCAAAAACTCAACTGTATTTTCATTTTTTTCTTCTGGAAGAACACAGAAGTTGATCTAATAAAATGATGTCACTGATTTGATTTTATTTTATTTATTTTTGTATTATGATACTAAACTTCAGTTCTTACTTAGAGATTCTATAGGGAAGAAGAATTGATCTTACATTCTTTAACCAAAAGATTCCTTTTCACTCTAGCCAACAACTAAAACCACAACTTTCAGAGGAAAGAAAGATATACACATTGCCCCTTGAGATTTAGCACAATTTGGGATTGTCATTATGCCAATAATTAAGTAATTTCCATAGCAGAACTAGTACTGGCTAGTTCTGGAAGAGCATCTGGAAAATGTCGATCACCAACCAGTTAATTACTAGTGGTTGGAGAGAAAGCTCCATTGTTAAGAATACCCACTGTTCTTCCAGAGGACATGGGTTCAATTCCCAGCACCCACGTGGATGCTGACAATCATCTATAACTCAAGTTTCAAGACATCTAATACCATCTTCTGGCCTACTCATTCATCCTGCACATACACACATGCAGGCAAAACATGCAAACACATATTTTAAAAACTATTTTTAGTTAATCACTATGACTCCAGTCACTAAAACAAATCAATATGCTGATTTGTTCCCCATCCAGATGTTAATGAATTTTGTAAAAACAATCCCTCTATATTCAATTTCCTGTTTTCCATCTATAATCCTCTATGATAAATACTTTTGTTATACATCCTTTGGAGTATTATTTTCTAAGTGTTTGTAGAATTTAGAAGATTCAATGAAGTGATTTTTTTTTCAATTACAGTAAGATGTTTTGGTGGTTGCTCAACTTATGGTATAATAAAATTGAATATATAGTTGGTGAATTTGTGTGGTCACAGCTCCTCAAGAGACTGAGGCCAGAACCAGTAATCACTTGAGCCAAAAGTTTGAGAATAGCCTGGCTAGCATTATAAGGCCTCATTTTAAAGAAAATAAAAACTTAAAATAAAATGATGTTAATTTTTCATATTCAGGATTCTCTGATTAGCATAAAAATTTTCAAAATAAAATTACTGTGCCAAGCTCATAAACATTTAATTTTTTGATAAGTGTTGCCAACTAAACAATTCTATTTTTCATATATTTAAAATTGAAGTTACCAGGTTAACATATTTCCCAATCTGACTTTCTGCTCATCTCTCCTTCCAATCTCTGTCTCTACTCTGAACCAGTTTATCACATGATCTGAGTTGTCCACTGAGCTCAAGTGTATGTTTTGGTCTGTATTCTTTGTGTTCTCTTCATACCCACTTTTCTAAGAGAAACCTTCTCCTAACTCTTTTACCAAACTTGGATCTGTTTTCCTGGAAATCAGTTCATTTCAGTGTTAACAGATATTACCCCATCAGATATTTCCACTTCAACAAATACCTTTTATATCTTTATCCAGAAAAATATGTCGGTTTCTCAGAAAACTGAGAATCAATTTCCCCAAGGCTCCAGCAATACCACTATTGTGCATATACCCTAAAGACGCACATTCGCACCCCAAAAGCATTAGTTCAACTATGTTCATAGCAGCATTATTCATAATATCAAGAACCCAGAAACAGCCTAAATGCCCCTCAACTGAACAGTGAATTAACAAACTGTGGTACATCTACACAATGGAGTACTACTCAGCAATAAGAAAAAAAAAATGATATCCTAAAATTTTCAGGCAAATGGATAGATTTGGAGAATATCCTCCTGAGCGAGGTCTCACAAACCCAGACAGATAAGCAGAGGATGTACTCACTCATTACTGAACTTTAAATAAAAAGCAAAGCACACCCAAGCTGTAAACCACAACCACTGAACAGCTGGGATCTGAAGCACCTTGGACGGGCACCTTGGAGCCCATTTCCTCCAGAGGAACACCTAACCTAGTCTTGTTGGGATGAGAAAAGCAGATTTGCCTGAAGTGGATGCTGAACTAAGCCACCTTGGGACATCCTGCCCTTTCTGGGGAGGAGATGAGGAAATGGGGAGAAAAGTGAGTGACTGGGAGGGATCAGGAGGAGGAAGGGTGTTTAAACAAGGGAATACATGGATAAAAAATGAGACTTTATTATATTTATATATATATATGCCCAGTTTGTAGCCTATACTGGAAATAAAATTTATGACAAGTATCTCTCTGTTATTTATAGTATATTGTATTAAAAATGTTCAGCCAGCCTTGGCTGTAGCCACCTGTTTAACAGTCTGGTTTTATGAAATGTTGACATCTTTGGGGTTTCTCTTTTTCTATGTCCCTCAGTAGAATTTAGGCTATGGGAATTCTAATTCTCTGGATGACAGACAGACTAAGAGTCATCCTATGTCCTTTTGCATGTTGTCAAGAATATCCAGTGATTGCTCTAAAGTCATCTGTCCTGACTTTGACCAGGTCAGATGACATTGATGCTCTCTTCCAAGCTTCCTCAAACACCAGGAAATCTGTTGATTCCTCTTATGTTTTCCTTTAAAACAACTCATTTCTTATTTTGCTCATCGTGGGGAACAAAGCGAGCCAGGGAAAATAATGAGTCAATGCCTGAAATTTGTTACTACGCAGCTAAGGTCATTTCCAGTCCTAGACTAGAAAAAAAATAATAAAAATAGTAAAATGTTATGGTGAATTTCAGAGCAGCATACTTGTGGGAGTGTGATCAGAAATGATTTCCCCATCTATTCCCAATCTAAACTGTTCTCAAATCGGTTTACAGGCTAAAATGTTAACAAATGATCCAGCGGGCACATCTACTATAAATCACACCATTAAAGATGAAACAGTCTGTGCTTATCTGATCTGGTTGCTAAGTACCCGTACTTTATGACTCAGGGGCCCATGGAGATCTGAGGCGCCAGCTGCAGTTGAGACAGAACATTCGAGAAGCAGCAATATCAACCTGTTGAAGATGAATGCAGGCACAAAGCTGCCCTACAAACGTTTACGTGCTTTACACAAATGAAGTGAGGTAAACTTATTCGACACTGGAATATTGTGAGGTAACAGCCCAGTCAGAAGCCATCTGGAATTTATCTCGAGCTGCCAAAGGGTATTTCAGGCACAGGACAATTAATATCTCCCAGGCTGGGCAATTTCTTTTTTCTTTTGCCTTGCTCCCAAATAAAATTTATTTAAAAGGAATGCAAAATGAATTGGTTGTTAAGTCTGCTGTAGTTTCCTGTGCAAGTATGCATGTGTGTGTGTGTGCACACCTGCGTGTGTATGCATGCATGAACATGTGTGCGCATAAAAGGTTATTCTGGGTTTTTTTTTATTTTTGCTACTAGGTTGCCTTATTTTTCTCCTTGCTTATGTCTTGTATTTTATATTCTTTCCTTCATATATGAATATATTATACATGTATGATGTGATCTGATATGATATGAAATTACTTGTATACAGAAAGTCATATTTGTCTCAACATGGGTCCAGTGAGTAACCTCAGCTCATACCCAACCACTAACTTGTGTATCAAGCTTACTACATTCTACGTATCAGGATTTTTCCTCTTATAAAATGTGGTATTTGCGAGCAAGGCAGATAAAATATAAAAAGCATACTTTATTGTAGTGATTTAGCCCACTCTTTGGTCATATGTAGTAACTAATATTGTCTATTTATTGCCGTCTACTTTTCTGGAGGTTCACAGTTGATCAGCATCAACTATGATCTCTCTAGACAGGACAGTTCTGAAGAAGAGTCTGTATCTATGTATTGTACTGGAAAACCTGTGTGTTAGAATGGCTTGCCACCCTCCAGCTTTGTCATGGAGTTGTAAACATGAGTAGTTAATTCTGAGAGTGTAACAAAGAACAATGTTGTAAAAGATTTGCGATCCCATATAGGCCAGAGGTTTGGACCCACAGCGGCCACAACCTCCCCTCCCCAAAAAAATGACTCAGACACTTATATTAATTTCATCCTGTTTGGCCTATGTTTTGGGCACATTACTAGCTAGCTCTTTCATCTTAATTCAACCCATTTCCATTAATTTATCTGGCCACATCTCCACGGCTTATCTGGGTCCCTTACATGGTTCTTTGCTGAATGGAATCTGTCTTAACTCCTCCCTCTTCTGTCTCTGATTTCCTGCCTACTGCTATGGTGCTCGCCACAGGCCAAAATAGTTCCTTTATTTTCAGCATACAGACAAACACTCCCACCACAGGACAATGTGGTGGCTTAAAGCTGTTTGAGGAGTAATAGAAAGCCAAATTTAAGTGTTTACTTTTCCACTTACTGTACAAGCAAATTGCTTTCTCCTGTTTCTATGCTATCATCTGAAGAATGGATCCTGACAGCCTGGTTACAACCTCAGGAATGGATTTATCCAGATGTACCACATGGGAACTGGAACATAAGTTTTCTTGCAGTTTTTGATATTAGGAACTGAAGAATAGAAAGGAGAAATATAAACAAGGATGCCTATGGGCGTCTGTAAGTCTCCACTGTTCTTTTCAGCCAAAACTCTTCCCACAGAAGGCATTTATGATAGAAAACCATCCTATTGTTAATCACCCCCATAAACTTTCTCAACACTTTAGACTCTCACGCTGGGCTTAATATAAATGAGTCCCATCCTGGGATGGTCTGTTCTAATAGAAAATTTGATACCTATTAGTCAAAATAAAAGCCTTGATATATATTCAGGGAAGGTTATTATCTTTAAATACTACCAAAATCGTACCAATATACATCTACTCAAACATCTATAAATTCATGTTTCTATTCTATTTACCTAGTGCCTCCTGTGAGGAAGTCAGAGCTCATGACCTCAACTATTTTCTTCTAATTTTTGAGACTAGCTGTGACTTTGAGACCACATGGGGAATAAACTGTCACTTTACCTCTGAATTTTTTTTATAAACTTGTACTCACTCAATGTTCCTGGTTTCCTTACTGCTCAATGTATCAAATTGTCTCTATTATTGATGTCATTTCCCATTTTCTTCCTATTTTTAATTTCAGGCTGGTAGTGTTTCAGCAAACATAAAATTCACAGGAACTTGGGAGCCTCCTATATATACACTATTCTATTACATGAGAGGCTTCTCTATGATCTGTTCAAGATAATCCCATTTCAGAGTTTAGCTTCTTTTGAGACACCTTAAAGTACTCCTGAGAATTCCCCCATATCATCAGCCCTGGTAACTTGCTATTGAAGATTTGGATTTCCTCTATCATTCTATAGCCCAGGATAGCCTGCTACTCACTATGTACTCCAGGCTGGCTTGACACACAGAAATCTTCTTGCTTCATCTTCCAAGTACTGCATTTATAGCAGGAAGCTACTATGCCTACTTACTTTATTTTTTCAGATTTTAATTTGTAATTTCATCCTTAATCTTATTTGCCATATGACTCAACATCTGTTGATGTGCTAAGAATAAGAGCCTGTAACTTAGGGGAAATCCATTGTTCTGTCCACCATGGTTCCAATTATGTCAAATTCCCATACACTGATGTCCTCAGCTTCCGACCTGCTAAGAAGTAAAATAGAGCATTTTCAGTCTAGGAAGTGAAGGCTCTGGAGAAATCTCTCCAGTCTCAATCATGCTTTCCAAGGCTATTCAGCCTTTGTCTACTGAGATATGTACAGTCATGTGCATGTGTGTAATGCAGAGCTCTGGAAAGCTAAGAGGGAACAGATTTTCTCTGTATTCTAAAATATTCCTATTTATTCCAACTTTCTTGAAGGATCTTAAAACACATGAACTAATATGTACTTTAAAGATGAAAAGGATAATACTTCTTAAATCCCCTTTAATATGTGACTCCATAAGTTCAGAGTATGTTACAGTTGAATATATGATAGTCAACTTAAACCTATTTTGGAAGATAAATGCTACTTACTGATTTAACTGTGAATATCTACTCATCCCCAATAAATATTATTTTACTCATAGGTTATGACATCGTATATTATAAATAGAGTAGGTCAAGCTTTAAGATGATTAAATAAAATAACATTTATCCTGTGTTTGAGTAATATCATGTGAACCAGCATCTGTTCCTTAATTACCAAAGCTTTAAGAAATAATTGGGTCTCTTTTTTATTGATTAAAATTGTTGATGATTTCATGCATGGTGTATTCGGTTTCCTCTTTTTCCCCACCCTCTCTCAACCTCTTAACCTGCCATGTCATATTAAGTATATCCCCTTTTACATTCTTCCTATAGTCTTAACTATGCCTTGAAGATAAGTTTCATCTTTTAAAAGGACAGGTGCCTAATATTGAAAAGGTTTTTTTTTCCCCCAATGGGATTAGAATAGTAAGGAGCACTGGTGTTTTTATCACCAAGTCCATTAGCATTCCCAGGATGTAGCTTTTTGTTGTTGTTGTTGCCTCTCCTTGCTCTCTTTAGTTCATTGATTTGTTTTGATTGTGGAAGGGAAGCTGCTTTTCTTTTGCATGGTAATTTGCATGAAATCAAGAGAGTTGAGTGACCTATAGCAGAGGCATATGGGTGTATTCAAAGTGATGGGATTTACTTTATGAAAAAATGACCGTAATCCCTATTCTTGAGTTTCTTTGTCTTTGCTGTTAAAGTACTAGCTATTTAAAATGCATCACAAATTATCTGTTGTGCATTTACTTTCCTTGTGAACTGGAGGAAGTAGACAGTCTTCATTCTGTGTGTTAAATTTCCTGCCGTATAACCCTTGGTAATTTTGTAAATAAATGACCCTCATTCTGCACTGATTTATAGAAAAGACTGCCATCAACCACACTTGTGCAGATTTTGAGCATTGGATGAGAATATTAGAATGTTCATCTTCTGAAGCATTAGCTTCCAACTTCATTATTTTGTGTAAAACAGTATAATTTGGGGGCTTTAGAACTGCTTCATTGATTTTAGACAAATTATATTTTCTACCAAGAGTTTAATACATATTTAAAAACTAAAGATTCAAATCAGAACATAAAACTTCCTTTTTGACATACTCCAAAGCAGTGCAGATTTTGAGATTATCCCCTTGGATAAAAATATACATTGAGTAAATCTGATCAAGTTACTCAAAATACAGTCCCACATGACATGGAGAACATGACCACTGAAACTTAATTAATGCATTAGCCTTACTTAGGTATAAACTACAAGACCTATGCTATTCAAAGGCTTTGCTTATTAAATAAAAATGACATTTATGTAATTATGCTGATATAGTAATACTACTAATATGTAAGTCTAACCATAGGTTTAGGATTGCATATTTATAGATATATATATGTGTGTGTGTATGAAATAAGTAAGTAAATAAGTGAAAAATTATATTTTGTATAAATTATGTTTTTAACTCTTTAAGCACCAACAGTCAACAGACTTTAGTGTCAAAAGTAGAAAACAAAATAGATTGCCCTCAAAGAATCTGTCCATTATACTGTTTTGTAACTGTCCTGGAGAAGGGCTGCACTGCCTTATAATGTGGTTCTTCATTAGTTACCTGGATTTATCAGTAATTCACAATAGTTCTCTGAATCACAATGGGTCACTCATGAATGCATAATGACAATGAATCATTCTACAAAGAATATTTATGGCATCCTTTTAGTGTATAAGCTGCTTAGCATGGTACTAATGTCCACAGCAATTTTGGTGGATGGGCCTCAACCAAAATACTGAAAGAGTTGCTGTAGCAAATTTGCAGAAATCTTAGAAAAGTGAATATAGGCTGATAAAAAGACTAATTTTAGGTTTTATCAGAATAGTAAATTTTAATCCCCTAAGGTTGAATACAGTACAGTATCAACTGTTCAATTCTGACAAAAAAGTAAATGATGAGATAGGTATTATTTTCAGTGATGGAGGAAGTATAAATTCATCAAAACATAAATGACACCTACTTGTGGACAGCAGCATATGTTAATATTATATTAATGGAATTTATGTTTTTGGATTCTGTGATTATTCTTTTGGGACTTTAGACTCCTGAAACCGACTGAAATGATCAGAGATTTAGACAAAGCTGTTTGAAGTCATTGTGATGTTACTTATAGTGCAGGAAAATTGGCATCAACATAAATACTCAACAATCAGAGTGGATAAATAAATTATGCCATATTTTTTCATTAAAATATCTTGCAATTACTAAATATTATATCATTTAACTGAATCAATATCATGAAATGCTCAAAATATAGCATTAAGTTAAAAGAATACAAAAATACTTAGTGTAACCTCAGTGTTTTAAAAGGGGAAAAGATAATTAGATTTTCTGTGAAGAGATATCATATCCACAGCAACTCTTAAAAAGGAAATCATTTAATTGGGACTGGCTTTCAGTTTCAGAGGTTTAGTCCATTATCATCATGGCGGATATGGCAATGTGCGGGCAGACATGATGCTGGAGACAGAGCAAGATTTCTACATCTTGGTCTGTGGGCAGCAGAAAGAGACTGATTAATGCACTAAGCATGACTTGAGCATATGAGACCTCAAAGCCCACCCCCACAGTGACACACTTCCTCCAATAAGGCCACACCTCCTAAATAATGCCACTCTCTAGGGGCCAAGCATTCAAGCACATGAGTCTATGGGGGTCCTGCCTATTCAAACCACCATAGACACCAAAATGTTGAAGGTTGTCTTCAATGAAGTACCTAGAAGTGTATTTTGCTTTCAGAAAATTCTGGAGGTAGACCTCCCTGAAGTGTACCTTAGTGAAAACGAGCAGGATTCAGCAGAGGGTGAGTCTAACTTATCATGGAACTTTCTAATATCACTTTCTAATCATGGAAACAATGGACTCATCAGACTATTCTACACTGTCTTTGGGGACTAGAAAACCCTTCAAAGTTTTTGAAGCTCAAACTTTGTATGAATAGACCAGCCTTTGGCTGGGGCTTCCCATGGTAAAAGCATAACAGTGAAGTGAGTGTTTATCTTTTTTTTTTTTTTGTAATTGTTGCTTCAGATTCTTATACTCAGATATAACTCCCTGTGTTGGCAGATTTAAGGTAAAAAGTCATGAGAGAGTAGTTTTCATAAGGAGAACGAGTGTGTTTCTCAATTAGACCCTGGAAAATGACTTCAGCCTTTCTGCATGTGGAGACACAGCAGCCCTGAGTGTCTGAACAGTGCGACTGGGATTGGATATGGTTTAAGTGGGTGGCCCTAAAGTTCACGTGTTGGGAGCTTGGTCCATGGTGTGGTGATATGCCAAGTGATAAGACCTTTAAAAGTTGAAATCTGGTGGGAAAGTTTAAGCCCTTGAGGTTCCTATCCTCATCTGGGGTTGATTTAGCTTTTATGAGACTCCTTAAGCATTCAAGAAAGTGAATTAGCAGAGCAAATGCAAACCCCACCCTCAACCCTCCCACTTCCTTTTAGTAGGTGTGATCTCTTTTCCATGCACACACTTCTGCTATTACATCTTTATCTATTATGTGGTCCTCACTAGGACAAAACTGATGCCAATACCATTCCTTAGACCTTCCATAATTCTCTTTATCATGTGAGCCAGTCTTTGATATATTGTAATAGGAAGAAAAATTAGGACAACATATAATATCTTTATCCAATTCAAATATGCTGGCACCCTGACTTCAGAAATCTAAGAACAGTAAGAAACAAATTTATATTGTCTTTTAGCGACAAAGTTTACAGCATTTTGTTATAGCACCCTGAATGAGCTATGATATGGTACAATTTTGCCTAAGAGATTTCCTGCAGCTAAAGGCAATTCCAGTGGATAGAGGAGAGCTGTGAGCTATCAGCAGGGGTATTTGTGGCATCTAACACACAGATGTATAACTTTGAAGAAGAAGAAAAAAAATCTGGACAGATTTCTATCATGTCTACCACAAGGGATGCTTATTAATGGTGAGGAATTATCAGCAATTTCCCCTAGAGTGTCTCTTTATTAGAGAATGTTTATATATACTCCTATTTCTAGGCTAATTTAGTAATAAGAAAAGGCCCATTAACAACAACAAAAATAAAGTACACAAGTCTTTGCTTTTTGAGTTCTCCTTTGAATCTACCCAGTTCTATGAAAACGAGAAGACAAAAGGAAATCAGGGTGTGGCTTAGCATTGCCAGACACTTCCCAGTGTCCGTTTTACATCTTATGCAATATGAAGATAAGAGGATCACGATTGTTTTGTGTCTTAGTGACTACCATTGATTTCAGGTATTGTTAAGAAGCCTTTCACCATTTTTACTTAAGAGTCATTCGGTTGGTAACCAGTCATCCTTCAGTTACTAAACAGTAGTCATGAAGAGGGATGAATTTTGGACTCCCACTCTGGCCCTTTCTACCCATCCACATAAGTCAGTCTCAAATTCTTCTCCCTGAGAATTTCCACAAATCTCTGTGCTCCAATTAATACAACCTGTCACCGGATTTCTGTGGCACTAGGTCACATAATCTTGTAGCCAGTAGTGAAAATAAACATGTAATCTATCTGACAATCCTGGCATAAAGCTAAGAGGAATAGAGGGAAAAGGACACATTCTGTCATTCACCTGATTTGGGGGAGGTGGAAGAGGGTTGGTAAAAGTAGAAGGCATGCATTGCCTCTAAAAACATGAGGCATTCAAGCAGGAGACAATGAAAAGGTCTGCATGGTCAGTGAGAACAAGAACCACCTTGCAAGTGCACGCCCATCTTTTCAGTCAATAATTGCTGCCCAGCTGCCAGAATAACAATACAAAAGCCAAATTTGGAATTGTGTGTCAGGATCTCCAGGGTGCCTGGGCTATGTCTCTCATTCTAGAAGGTATCTACCAACACTAGCTTGGAGTATGCCTCAAAAGTAGCAGCAATTGAACATGATCCACAGCTCATATCTGAAAATCATCGTGGAACATTTCTGAAGTTAGTAATTTCTCTCAGTGGTTCTGTATGGAGACAGCTGGACTTTCTTAGTCCCTCTGCTTCATTGGCACACAACCAAATTGCATTTCCTGGCATCCCTTGCAGTTAAATGTGAATATCCCACATTTAAGCCAATGAAAGATGAGCATAAATTACGTATAACTTAGCTTTTCCCATAAAACTGTAATTCTTCATGTTCCTTCTCCTGTCTACTCAAAGCAGACACACATTGTCACCTTGGAGAACCTGTGCAAAATATTTTGAACACAGGAACAAAAATTCTAAATTTTGAATTCCTCTTCAAATCAGGAACCCTACCAGTTATGGGTCCATTTTACATATTGCATGAGAACTATTACTCTAAGCCACCAAAAGCTACAGGCTCATCATCAATAGCACTTTACATTAGTATGACAAATAGAATCAGTTTTTCCCTGACTTGCTTCTCATTACTTCCCTACAATTCAGTTATTTCCACAGTAAAATAAGGATATTTCTAGTACATGGTTCAGGAAATATTGAGAGGATGTGTGTAGGATAATTTCAGAGTGCTTGCTTTACCTGGAGTAAGCTCACAATAAATGATGGGTGTTTATTAGCCTCTCTTGTTCAATGCCAATTTTTGTTTGGCATTATGCTAAACATTCACCATATATGATCAAACACCTGCAAAAAAAAAAAAAGCATTATCAGTTTACAATGAACAGTGTAATGAAAAAAATATGTTCTACCAGTTCCATACTGTTCCACTTTCCAGGCCTGAGTCTCATAAACAATCCTACAAACTAGGTGCAATTATTGTGCCATATACATGAAGAAAGCGAGCTTAGATTTATCTTCCATCTCTAAGCCCATATATCTATAAAGTGACAAAAAATATAACTCAAATTCAAATCATTCTTCATCACTGCTGGCTTCACCCAGAGCGTCTAAGGCTTCACAGGGACACTCAACACCCTTGGGACTTCTCTGTGAGTGCTCATAGCCTTAGAAGCCAAAGGGTAAAATCAAAAGGGACCACCAGGAAATTACATTTAAATATTGTGAACCATCATGTGGATGCTGGAAATTGAACTCAGGACCTCGGGAAGAATAGTCAGTGCTCTTAACCTCTGAGTCATCTCTCCAGCCCCTACATTTAAATATCATACAGCAGAACTGAACTGGTACAATTTTTTCTCAAAACTTGGGGTCTCTATGGACCAATTTATGTTTAGATAACTTGCCATTTATATGGATATCCAACATGAGTCAAAATAGTGGGATATGAGTCAGCACAGAAATAGTAGAAGAAAAATATCCAGGGTACCCAAAAAGCAGGCAGTTGATGCTGTCTGTTATAGAAATACTCCTGGAAAGAAGGCACTTTGTGTGCATTCTGTACAAATATGGCCTTGAGGTCAATGTTTGCCTGTGTGTGTCTATCTACAGGCCCATGTGCCTATCTCTGTATACCCTGTGTCAGTCTGTACATATGCCTATGTCTGCCTCTGTGTTTGGATGTGTGTTGGTTATGTGTATGTTTGGATACTATTATAGTAGTTGCCTAGTGTTTTATGTGTTGGCATTTACCTGGAATGAATACACTATGTCTTACCTGACCAAAGCTCCAAATATTTTCTTAAACCTCCCATTACCCTCCTCCCTTTATGGTTTAAGAATATGGAGCTCACATGTACTATATTTCCTACTGGTTAGGTTTGTATGACCATACAGTGCCACTAACTCCAAAAGACTGACATGAAAAAGCCCTATAATGTCCACTTACCCCCCATTTCAAGTTCTCAATATTTGTCCACCAGGATGGCATTTGCCAAGATTTCCATTTGCTGTGACTCCTTGAAGTCGATGGCACTACTAGCATGGTACCCTGGCTACAGAGCCAGGATGATGAGACTGGATCTTTGTCCTCTCTGTCTCTCATAGAGATGAGTCATCATGGAGACCTGCAAAGCAATCTGGTTCCTGGTTTTGGGGGTGAGATTCTAGACATTAGTAATGCCTAAAACTTTCAGTGCAGATGTTACTTGGACTGTAAACACATCCATACAGCTGAATCTAATTTCCTCCTGAGGTACATCATGAGGCCACAGCAGTATTGAATCTGCTTACTACACAGCTCTCTCATAAAATGCTCATTTTTGCTTTCATACAGGCAGAGATTTTTCTCTGCAGAATCTTTGCGTTTAAATTATCCATTGGACATCGTGGGATGATTGTCTAAAATATATGATTGAGTTTTATCATTTTGAGAGTGAGTTCATTATCTGTCTGCTGCTTGGCTGCAGTGTTAAAAATAGTACACACAGAATAAGGCAAGTTGAAATCTATCATTAAGTTTCTGATCATGAAAAGCACTCTGCCATCTCATCCCTCAAGATTTACACAGCAAAGGACTGTTACTCTGTGAGCAATTAAAGGTATTACCCAGAGCTGATATGAATAGAGAATGTTCCAGTACTATCTAGGCCATACAAACTATTTATTTAAGAATACATAAGTATCAGAGGAAAGATTTTTCTAAATGTCTTTGTCTTATAAGGTAGGATTATATGCTAAACATTGTATATATGTCATATTTGTCAAAAATCATGCTTATAATGACAAATAGAGCATAAATAATGAATGAAATGCACACTGCTAACAGCTGTGGTGCTCAGTATAATCTCGGGTACATCTTAAGTCCCAGGAAATTGTTGAGGTTGACAATAGAGACTGAAGCATCCAGGTAATTTCCCTGGCTTCTCTGTTTCTACTTCATCTGAAAAACAGAGAAATAACATGACCACCCATATATATGACTGTAGAATGGAGAAAACCAGTGACCTGGCTCAAATAAATAGTTTGCCTGAAAAAAAAAAATGCTAGTTCATTTTTTTTAAACTGCTAAGATGAACAAGTTCTTGGGTTCTGATATATAGCATAATGACTATGGGGTTTTTTAATTTAATTTATTTATTTTTAATTTTTCAGTCAGAATCTCACTCTGAAAGTCCAGGTTGACTACACAGCAATCCTCTTAGCCTAGCCTTCTAAGTAAGTCCTGGGGCTGCAGTTGTATAGCACCATGCCCAAATAATAGATAGGAATAATAAAATGCCAAGTTGAAATTTTCTGAATAGTTTTTGTTTGTTTGTTTTTATGATGCTGAATATGACCAAACAAATAGTACAACTTAAGTATTCTCAACTCACTGTCTCTCTCTGTTTTTCTCTCACACATACACACACAGTAACTATATGAATTTATTAGTTAACCTAATTGCAGTAATCATTTCACAAGACATGTATATCAGCATACTGAATACTTAAATATGTGCAAATTTTGTTTTGTGGGTGTGTCCTTCCAAATCTCTCCTTCCCTAACTACCCAATCTTAATTTCTTTTTTTTTTTTAAAAAAGATAATACAACAACAAAACCCCCAACACAAGAAAACAAAATAGAACAATACCCTCTCAAGAAACAAAAACAAACAAAAAGCACCAAACCATAACCAAATAAAAGCATACAAACACAAAAGCTGTAGAGTCCTTAATATGTTGGTCTGCTACTCATGATTGGAGAAAAGTGATTTTTCTTTTCCCTGCAGGTATAAATGACAGTTCAGTTGTTAATATTTACCCTAGTAGCTGGGTTTCCTTCAGGAGTGATGAAAGGGGAAAAGTTTATTCCAAACTCCCAAGACCTTCTCCCTGTAAAGCAAGGAGAGGCAATAAGAGAAAGATTTACAGGGTTAAATGGGAAAGGGAGAAACAGGAATTGTTGTGTCTAAGTTTTAATTCATTCATTTTTTTAAAATTATATAGCAAAATAAAATGCACTAAGGTAAAGTAAAAACTATCATATCAAAGTTGGAAAAGACAGTCTGACAGAAGGAAAAGAGCCCAAGAGAAGGCAAAAGAATGAGAGACTCACTCTTTTGTACACTCAGGAACCCCCCCAAAACACTAAACTGGAAGCCATAATGTAAGTACAGATGTCCTGGTATAGACCCATGTAGGCCCTGTGCATGCTGCCTCAGTCTCTGGGAGTTCATATGAACTTTGCATATGTAAAATCTCAACACTCCAGCAACAGCTTTTGTTATTTACCAATGCTGGAGTCAAGACCTTTCAATTTGTAAGCTTGTGACAAGAAGGCGATTGATTGCTAATGCCTTCCAAAGAGCAGCATACACAATATAACATATATAATTCCTTTTTATAGACTCATTTATTTGGGTATGTTAGTATTAGTGCATATGTGGGTGTGCATGTACAAACTACATAGACACATGAAGGCCAGAGAGGGTGTCAGGTGTCCTTAATCATTTTCTGGCTGTTCCTTTGAGTCAGGGTCTCTCCTTGAACCTGGGACTCACATTTTGTTGACTCCTAAAATCAAGCCAGCCTTAGAAGTCCTCCTATATTCGCCACTCTCAAAGTTGGGGTTATAGGCTCCTGTGAAATATACTACTTGTGTGGGTGCCTAGATCCAAACTTTGATCCTCATGGCTGTACAGCAAAAACTTTTAACTCCTGAGCAATGTCTCCATGCACAACAAATATAATTCTTTAAGATGTCCATGAAAACATAACGTTCAATGATTTGGAAAATGTCAGGTGCTTTCAAATGAAATTGTATCTGGAACACAAAAATGCCAGTAATAGTCTGCAAAAATGGTAAAGTAAATCAGTGACATTTTAAAAGGACTTAGAATTGATATTAATCTTAGTTGTCTCTGGGTTAGTGTCTTGCATCACAAATGTAGACTATAGGATTGTCTTTCTTAGTTTTCAGATTGAAAGTATATGAAGGAGTAAGTAGAAAAATGGTGGACATTTGTCTGAGATGGTATAAAATGAGACATGGAAACAACCCAGCTAATTCAAGGCATTCAAATGAGTAGGAGGGAAGACTACTGGGAATCCAATTATGTAATCCTTCATTTTAAACTTAGGAAACTTAAGAGAAGTTATTCACTCCAATTTGCTCAGCTAACAGTTAACTAATTTTCTTCCTCTCAACAAATTACATTTCACTTGCCTTGGGGCCTGCTCACAATTACATAAGTCATATTTACCCAGTTTTTATGACCTCATTTTAACATGTGTGAAATATTTTTAAATGAATTTGTAGATAATTTAGCAGAGCGAGAGATTGTGGGATGATAGACATAATGAATCTTTCGATTTAAATCTCAGTTCACCTTCTTACCAAGTTTAAAGGAAGCATGGTTTGTGTCCTTAAGAAAGGACAGAAGGGTCTTAACTCCCAAAAGCATGTGCAGACCTCTGTCTTTTACCCAGAGTTCCCACTTCTTCTGAATGGGAAGCAATGGCTATGAATTCAGGCATACACTAAATAAACCTCTGTTAGAGTCGTGTGAACTGCTGGTTCTCTAAGAACAACATCTTGGCCCTTATAATGAAGAGATGCTGGAGAAGATGGACCTACTCATCAGCCTTGGTCCTAGCATTTCCAGAGTGTAAGCACTTTATTCCTTTGCCCCATATTGTTATCTGATACACAGATTTAAAAAAGCAAAACAAAACAAAAAACAGTGGAAATAGAAAGATGAGAAAGCATTGCAAAAGTGAGGAAGGAGAAAATTGTCAGAAAAAAATAAATATTAGTGCAATTAAAGGAGGTGAGAACATTTTTAAATGATGACTGATGTCATTACTGGGACATTACGCAGCATGTTTATAGAGTATGCATTACTTCTCTTGTTATCTTTTAAAGCAGGTAAGCATGACCTCACATGGATATTTTGTTAGTATCTCCTACTTGATAGCACATCTTCTTTGCTCAGACTTGGGGGTGATGACTAGCTCACCCTCTGTGGTGATGACCGTTTGTTTGCTAGTTTCTCTCAAATTTCCAGGGCTGTGTTGCCTCTGCAAAGCCTCCTGTTCCTAATGGCAGCTGTTCTCCCTGGCTCTACAGGGTTGAGCTGTCAAAGCCCCTCCCTGTTGATGTGCAGAGATGAGAAGCAACAGTACAATAGTGCAGCTTAAAATAAGTGCTACCACGGAGAGAAATTAAAATATCAGGATCTAGGGAGGAAACACATTCTGTGGGAGACAGAGAAAATGAGAGGGCTGTGAAGTGTTGCTACAATTAAAATGTTAATTCTAAATCTGTTTTAACGGCAGAATTCCTCTTCTAATTTTTTTTCTCCTGTGTGATCATATGGTTTATGTTCTGAATGTGTTAGCTTAGGCAACGAGCTTAAAATATGCTCTGATTAGTTTTGAATTATTCAGCGTTAATCAGGTACTCCTTCAGCTTATCTCCTTCATGTTCTGGGTCTCTGAAGCCACAAAGTCGAGTTTAAATGTTTTGAATAAAGTAATTCTGAAGTGAAATGTTAACTTGACTCTACCATTAGCTTACCAAACAAGAAGTGTTAAGACCTGGCTGCAGAATGGAAGTCTAGAAAGACAAGGGAACACAATTATAAAGACCAATAATCATGTTTCAGTAAAGCCAGGACTGAATGGGTTTCCGGTGTAGTACGATAGCCCTGCCTTAAAAGAATGCTCTGGAAAGAGACTCTGAGGGCACCTTTACCAGAACAATTACCAGAAATTCCCAGTGGAGAAGTAATATGATGCCATAAAAGATATGATTTAGATATAAGAAGACCCTAGTCCCATCCCCACAATTCATGTGGTTTGCAGGTTTCAATAACTCAACATCAATTTTCTTATATCCCACTTTCCAAATGGGGCACACACTAGTACTCATTATGAAAAACAGTAATATTGATACTGGATATTATTGCCTTTAGGACAAGCATTAAGTACATAGAGAAATATTCTGTACTCATATGGGTAGTGCATTCACTCATTCACATTCTGAATTAGGATTTTGGGCATGAGCACACTCCATGAAAAAAGGTGTTGTTTTTTGTTTTTGTTTTTGTTTTTGTTTTTACTGTATAAAAATAGAAAAAAAACTTTCCAGTTTCTAACTTAAACTCCGCTTGTACCATTAAGAGAAAAAAATAGTGATGGTGGCGAAGGATGACAGGAGAATTCTGAGTAACAGTTGGGGAAAGACTAAGACACAATCCACACTGGAAACCAACCTGAGCTCAGCTGCTTTGTTCCATCCCTGACTTAATATAAACATCAATGAGCTAGATCAGTAGCAGGCTGCAGTGATGTATGTTATGACGGATGCTAATTATCTCCAAAAGACATTTGCTCTTCATAAGATTCTGAGTTGCAGGGATGGGCAGTCTATGCTCAAGAGCTTTGTGTTTATTCCTGGAATATGTCTTCTAAACACTCAGATCAGATTTTATTATAATTTTTCTTCAGATGTGGCTATGCAAGTTATCCAGTGTACTGTGTTAAAATAGAACCTGAATTTCATGAACCAAAATAACTCTCTACTGAAGTCATATCATTTCTAACTTGCTTGAGATGTCTGTTTTTTCTTCCTTCAGTTTTTATATTTTTGTCTGTTTATAGTTGAAATCTTAATCACACTGGACTTGTTTGATTATGCTGGTAAAGTGGGGTATATCCTAGTAATTAGCCCCCATGGAGTATTTTTTTCTAAAACAAACAAACAAGACAAATTATCCTCTTTGTTACAGTCATAGGTTTCTGTCCTGTAGGGACTGCTATGTGTCTGGCTGTTTTTCTGACACTCCTTGCCTATTCAATCTTGTTTTCAGCCTAAATTACAGAATTTGGGAAAGGTACACTTCATCAGTTTTGCAAACAGCCTACGGTTTCTTCCATTTTACCCTCACCTTTCTCTTCCATACTCAATGTATCACTAAGACCTCAATATCTTCCTTTCTGAATATGTTCTTTGGTAAATAACAGTTTTACTCTGATCTACTTCTTATACTATGAAAGCCTCACCAGTTGAAGCCTGTTCTCTTAGTCACTGGTCCACTGCTGTGAAGAACCACAATGAGCAAAGCAACTCTTGAAGAGAAAAACATTTAATTGGAAGCTATATTTCAGATTTATAGGTTTCAACCATTATCATTATGGGGCCATACATGCAGGCACTGGAAGAGTAGCTGACCCATAGGGGTGGGGGGGCAGCGGGGTAGGAGAGAGAGATAGAGAGAAAGGAGGGGAGAAAAGAGAAAGAGATAGACATTCTGGGTTTAGCATGGGATTTTGAAACTTCAAAGTCTACCCCCAGTGACACTTTCTCCAAAAAGGCCATATCTCCTCTTCTTTTCAAATAGTAACTATTCTAGGTGACCAAGTATTCAAATGAGCCTATGGGGCCCATTGTCATTCAAATTACATTTCACTTCCTGACCCCCATAAGCTTGTAACAATTTCTTGAAAATGTTGTCTTTTTTCCAGTGTGTATTTCTGGACTCTTTATAAAAAATCCTGTGGCATACGTGTGTGGATTTGTGTCTAGACCTTCTATCAATGTATCTGTTTTTGTGTCAACACCATTCTGTGTGGGATAATGCTCTTATACACTGTAAAGATTTGTCACTCCTATTGGTTTAATAAAATGCTGATTAGCCTGTAGCTAGACAGAAAGTATAGGTAGGGCAACCAGAGTAGGAGAATTCCAGGAAGAGAAAAGACAGAAAGGCAGTTACCATCCAAATGCAGAGGAAGCAAGATGAAAATGCTGTACTGAGAAAAGGCATAAAGCCATGTGGCTAAACGTAGGTAAGAATTATGGGTTGATTCATGTGTAAGAGCTAGATAGTAATATGATTGAGCTACTGGCTGAGCATTTACTATAATGTTAAACCTCCAAGTCAATTACTTGGGAAGTAGTTTCAGGGTATTTGGGAACTGGCTGGCAAGAGAGAAACATTCCAACCATATACCATGTTACTTCTATTACTATAGCTTTCTAGTACAACTTTAAATCAGGAATGCTGATACCTCTAGAAGTTCTCTCTTTTTTTTTTCAGGATTGTTTTAGCTATAAATGGTTGTCTGTAAACAAATCCAAAGTGATCCATAATTATCACCCTGCACAAAACTCACCTTCAAATGAATCAAAGAACTCAATATAAAACCAGATACCGTGAACCTGATAGTGGAGAAAGAGAAATTAGGGAATAGCCTTGAACTCATTGGCACTAGAGAAGACTTTCTGAACAGAACAACATTAGTACAGGCTCTAAAATTAACAATTAATAAATAGGATCTCATGAAGCTTCTGTACAGGAAAGGAACAGCCTACACAATAGGAAAAAGTTTGTTTCCCAATCCAAATATATAAAGAAATTAGGTATCTAGAAAACAAATAACCCAATTTTAAAAATGCAAATCAAAACTACTTCGAGATTTCATCTTACATCTACCTGTCAGAATGGCTAAGATCAATGAAACAAGTGAACTTGACAGCAGTACAGGCTGGCAGGGATGTAGAGAAAGAAAAACACTCATACACACTGGTAGGAGTGCAAATTCATACAGCCATTAGAGAAATCAGTGTGGTAGTTCTTCAAAAAGATTGGAATTGATCTTCTTATACCATTCTTGGATGTAAACCCAAGGATGCTTTCCAATATCACAGAAACATTTGCTCAGTAACATTCACTACTGTTCTATTCTCAATAGCCAGTAATTGGAAACAATCTAGATGCAGCTCAACAGAAGAATGAATTTATTTAATGGAGTATTTCTCAGCTATTTTTTAAAAAACGACATCATGAAATTTGTAAGCAAGTAGATGCAACTAGAAAAAACTCATTTTGAGTGAGATATCCCAGACCCAGAAAGACAAACGTGGAATGTCTTCACTTATAAGTGGACATTAGATGTCCAGCATAAATTTGCCCAAGGTCTTCTGCATATATATTATGGTTTCTAGTTTAGTGTTTTTATGCGATTCCTAAATGTGCAAATGAGTAGACCTCTGATTCTTGTGCTTTCTCTTGGGCTCTTTTCCTTCTATTGTTTTGTCTTATCCAATTTCAATGTGATAGTTTTTGTTTTATATTAATATAGTTTATCCTGTTATAATTTTTTAAAAACTGAGTGACTGTATGAATGAGTGAATGAAAACCTAGTGAGCAAAGTAAAGACTAACAAGTAAATTGTCATTTACACTACTGAGAGAGGAAAAAAAACAGTTTTTTCCAGTGTTCTGGAGTAGTTGACCAACATATAATGGACTCCACAGCTTTTCATTTGTGCTTTTATTTAGTTACAATTTACTGGAGGAACTTAGGGGAGGTTGGTTGTTTGTTTTGGTTTGGTTTCCTTTTGGGATATTGTTTTATTTTGTTTCTTTGATTGAGGAGTGTGTTTATCTATTAGAATTTTGTTTGTTTGTTTTTGAGAAAGAACTTAAAGTTGGATGGGTATAGAGGGAACAGGATCAGGAAAAATTTAGATTAGAAAAAGAATATGATCAAAATATATTTAAATATAAAAATGTTTTTAAGTAATTTAAAATAAAATAATAATAATAGCAAAGAAATATCTTCTGCTGAAGTCATTAAATAAAAACTCTTAATTTAGCCTCAGACAGATTTTTTAAAACAAAGGACAGAAAGCACCTACATTCTTCACCAAAATATCACAAGAATGGTCTCTAGCCCTCTTTTTAATATCCTTCCCCTCTGAAACATTTTGGAGCTGGGTCTCTCTAGTTTAAACACTTTCATGCTCCTATCAGTATGACCATTGCTCCAATTAAAGAGGTCAACTGTTTTCCTAATCCAAAGTCCTGAAGTCCATATTCTACAAATAATCAACATAATCAGGCCTGTCATAACAATACCCCACTCCTGATACCAACTTCTGTCTTAGTCACCATTCAATGACTGTAAAGGAAAACCATGTCCAATGCAACTCATATAGAAGAGAACAGTTTATTGGAAGTATACTTACACTTTTAGAAGGTTTAGTTCATTCTAAATACGACAGAACACAGACAAGTACTTGAGCAGTAGATGAGAACTACATTGTGACCCAGAGGCATAGCAAGAGAGACTCTGAGTTTGACATGGCCTTTTGAAACCTCAAAGTCCACCCCTAGTGACACACCTCCTCCAACAAGGTCACACTCTCTAATCCTTTCAAACATGGTGAATATAAGTGTAATCTCAGTACTATGGAGGATAAGCAAAAAAATCACTGCAATTTTGAGATCAACTGAATCCCTACAGTGAGTTCCAGGGCAACCATGGCTGCACAGAGACTCTGTTTCAAAATACCAAAATAATAATAATTTAAAAAACACATTTAAAACAATTCTTTGTACACATAAAATTTTATCACTTACTAAAGATAAAAATCTGCATACTAATGAGATGAAATTACTTGTTTTTACATAATATTACATCTTGGCTGAACATTTGACAGTGCAGGATGCAGAACATCTCCAAAGATTTTCAGAGTCAGTCAATATTTTGATTAGGTAATCATCTGTGTTGAGAACATGGCTTTACAAATGGAAGAAGAATGTTTAGGGCCATTTCAGAAATTGTTGGGAACTCTGTTCTAATCTCAAGATAAAATTTATTTAATATTTTTTAAAAGCTTGGAGTCCTAGTCAGGGACATCTTGTAGGTTCTTGGAGGTTTCCTTAGCACCAGGTTTCTTTCTAGCTCCACAGTATCTCCTTCTATCAAGGTATCTATTTCTTTGTTCTATTTCTAGGACTCCAAGCAATAGTAGAGAGCTTGCTTAAACAGGACTTCCCCTGTATCAAATGAATGACCACCCTAATTGTCATTATAGAACCTTCATTCAGAAATGGATAGAGGCAGAAGCAGAGATTCATAGCTAAGCACCAAGTTGAGCTCCCAGTTCAGCTGAGAAAAGAGAGAAAGAAGAGGTTATATGAACAAAAGGATCAAGATCATGAGGAGACCCACAGAGATCACTGACCAGAGCTATTGAGAGCTCACAGACTCTGAAATAATCACTGAGGAATCTTTATGGAAAGGAACTAAACCCGTCAAAGTTAGATGACTGTCAAATGGTGAGGGTAGTTTGTGGAGCCTCTTGCAGTAGGATCAGAGTATATTCCTGGTGCATGAACTGACATCTCCTAGCCCATTCCCTACAGAAGAACACTTAACCCAGCCTTAATACTGGGATGAGGGACTCAGACCTACCTCAACTGGACATGCCAGACTGAACTGACCACCTTGGGACTCCTTGCCCTCCTTGGGAATGGATGGGGAGGGGATGCCCTTCGGGGGAGGCTGAGGGAGGACTGGGAGGAGAAAAGGAAGGGGGAGCAGTGATAGATGTGGAAAAAAATTTAAAATAAAAAAATGGAAAATATAATTTTAAAAAATAAAATTCAGCTCAGCAATTTAGAAAGCAATACTTAAAACCAAACATCTCAAGGCACTACAACCCAAAAGTACACTAATTTAATTTTTACATTCACTAATGACTGTCCTTGTTGGTGGTCAACCTGACTACACCTGGAATTAACTAAAATTAATTTAAGTTAATTTAAAAAATTGGGGGGGCACACCAATGGAGAATTTTTGCTTAATTTGAAATAGACTCACTTCTATTCCAGATCTTTGAGTTAGGAAGGAACATGCCTTTAATCTGAATCTTGAGGCAGGAAGATACACCTCTAGTCTTGGCTATGGAACCTGTATAAAGATGTGGAAAAAGGAAACTTTTGGTCTTTGCATGTCACTCTTATATCAATGGTTCTCAAACTTCATAACGCTCTGACCCTTTAATATAGTTTCTCATATTGTGGTGATCCCCAAACCATAAAATTATTCTGTTGCTACTTAGTAACTGTAATTTTGCTGTTCTTATGAATCTTAGTGTAAATATCTGATATGCATAATATCTGATATATGACCCCTGTAAAAAGGTCATAGAACCCCCACAGCAGTCTTGACACAAAGATTGAGAACCACTGCTCTAGAAAACCCTGACTAATACCCATCCTGAAGAACTGATGTATAAAAATGTTTAAAAGTCTTCGGGTTTTTTTTTTTCCTATTCTAGTCATCATATTACTACAAAAGCAGAAAACTGCAGTTCAAAACATAACAATTTCAGACCTAAGCTTGGGTCTCAGGTAGGGCTGGCAGGCCTAAAACTCGTGTGGTGCAAAGCACAACTATGAATTCAGATGTGAGGCTGCGCTGGAGTCATGCAATGCAAGACGAACCAGCATCACCAGAAAAACTCTGGCTGGATTCATTACGTGTTTGATTTTGAAATTGGGGCCCTGCACACTTAGAAACTTTTCATGGTTGCCAAGGTTTTCACAGCCCCCTACATTGCACAGACCACAGAAAGAAGCTATGGTCTTATGAGCACCAAAATCACATGGGCTACAGCTGACCCTGCAAGATGTTCAGAACCCAGTCATTCCTCAACGCTGGCTATTTTTGACACTGCCCATATGCTCCCTAAAGAAGGAAAATTTTTAAAGCCCAAAACATCAACAAGGGATCATTTGAATTATTTCAGGGACAGTAGAGTGACAGGAAGTGAGAAAGGGTTTACACGTGTCACAGCATCAAGAAGCAGTGACAAATGGATGACAAGTGGGTGGCAGCAGCCAGGAACAGCTGCACTAAATTCCCGGTGTTGATGAGAAAGAAGGAAAAAGGAGCTAGGCAGGCAGGGATGCTGGATGCAATCCAGGTGGGAGGTTCTTGAGTTCTCTGCCAAGTACCCACTTTGGACACAAGCTCACTGGTGTTCTTGTTTGCCTTTCCAAACTAAAAGCTGTTTCCTACGCTGCAGGTTATGATGGGTGAGACCCAGATTGCCATGCGACAAACCGTTCACCCTCAGCGTATTCAGTACATGTACACTGCCTATAACACCCCGACAATCTTTTTGTCTTTCATATTTAAATATACATTTTCTAAATAAAAGCAGCAGTTTGCATCTTGGGAGTAATGTTCACAATGGTCACATATGAGATATTCTGCATATCAGATATTAGCATTAGGATTTATAACAGTAGCAAAATTACAGTTATTAAGTAGCAATAAAATAATTTTATGGTTGAGTGTCACCACAACAAAAGGGAACGTATCAATGATTGGCAGCATTAGGAAGGCTGAGAACCACTAAATAAAAGTAAGCTGGAGGTATACCTCAGAAGTAGAGCACTTGCATGGCATTTTCAATGCTCTGGGTTTTATCTCCAGCACTACAGCTTTTAAATAAATAGTAATATATAGACATAATTTCTAAGGCCAAGAATTGCTAAAAATGTGTGATGGGGAAAGTCCTCCACATATTTTTTATTCCATTATTTTTGCTGACATTCAAGGTTACATTCTTTACCTATTTCATTATATTGCCAGTCCAAGGTATGAACATAGATAATAGTATGGGTATTTTTTCTAGTCTTCTGTATTAATTATTAAAATTCCATATTATTACAAAACAAGTTTTAATTGTCTTCCTAGTTCCTCATCTCATGTTCCGTTTATCCAAAAAACTTTTCAGAGCTTCACTGAATCTCAGTGATTACAGTATCAGAACTATTGAGGTTCTAGTACCACCTAGACCACATAGTATACTATTATCATTCTCCCACGTGGATTTGGTTGGGTTTTGTTGTCATTGCTATTAACCAAAGTTTCTAAGTGCTTTTGATAATTCATTCTAACTTGGTTAAAATTTGTGTTTAATACATTCAAACCCATCTCTTATTTGTCTTTCTCTCCACCTGAGGAATGCTCATGTCAGAGATCCATCTCCATATAGCTCACTATTCTGTTGGGTCCCATAGAAGCTACTTTGGACCAAGGGTCCTTCTTTGCACAAGCACAATCTTGGGCATGTTGAAGACTTTCCAAAAGTATGTGTAGGAGAAAGGGAAGGAGAAAAACAAGAAAAAAAGCATGAAGGCAAAGCTCAATGAGACAAAAAGGAAGAAGAATGTGAAGAGAAATGATGGTTAGTTCCCATTTTACAATATAAGTAAATATAAAAACTATGACTTTATTAATAATAAAATAATAATAATAAAAAAGAAGTCACTCAAAAAAACAATATAAGTAAAAATAAGCGTTCTAAGTGTTTTTGTCAACGATGGCCACAATATGGCTCATTATCAAATTATTCTCAAACGTATGCTTTATTCACCTATTCTCTTGGCTCATGAGTTTGTGGGACGGCTGAGCAGCCTTGCTTTGGCTGCAGCCTCTGCACAGTGAAAGATCTAGAAAGAGTACAAGTTGGCTTTACACATCTCTTCATTCTCCTTTGACCAACAGCAGTGCAATCAGTGAGAAATCACAGAATGCTGCATTCTGGTGGAAATGTTACCATTATTTCTATTCACATTCTATTAAAGTCACAAAATCAAGTCTAACATCATTGAGTATGGTAGCAGATTTCATCCACAGTGGTGAGTAGTACTGCAGAGTTACATAGTAGAAGGTATGCATATTTATTCTTATAAAGAGAATCTGAAAAAGAATTTCAAATAATAATTCAATTATCTACCCTATGGCTTTTTGCTATGCCATATACATATATATCCGGTGTCAGGATGTGTAAGTGTATGTGTGTGTGTGCACACACACGTGCATATGTATGCATGTGTGTATGCATATATACATACACATGTGCCTATGAAAGCCAGAAAAAGTTGATTGATCCCATGAAGCTCAAGTTACAGATGGTCGTAAGCCACTCAATGTGAGTGCTGGAATGCGAAATCTGTTGTGTTGTAAGAACAACAAGTGCTCTTAACCACTGAACAATCTTTCCATTTCCACACATAGTTTTAAAAATCTAATATAACTTTCATTTTCCAAAAATGTTGACAGTAATCAACAGCTCTCCTAATGCTTCTGACACAGATTGATACGTGGTGCAATATCTTGCACCAGATAACTCGTCATCTTCTATTCTTCATTCATTTATCACACTGAAGACATTATAACAAACTTTACCCAGCACAGTTCCCATGGAGATGTGTAGCATGACTACATTATCACCCCTATTGTTCATCCTTATTCCAGCACTACTTGATTCAAGCTCAGTTTCTGCAGTTTGTACATTATCAGTGGGATTGCCTATCTCACACGAAGGGTACAAACACCTGGTTTTCTTCTATAATTGGGTAAACTCATGAACTGTGTATGCTGCAGATTGCTTAAGGGAACTGGGACATCATTACATATACTCCAGAACTCAGTGGCAGTGGACAAAAGGATGGCTAAAACCCCTCAGCCTAGCACTCAGTGCTTACAGAAGATGGAGCCGGGGCTTAGTTCAGTGTGGCAGGCTTTTCTAAGCCCTGGTCTACTATTTGAAGACAAGCAAACTAAATAACCAAACCTACAGAATTGGGGTCATTGTACACTGAGTCTATATTTGGGTCAGAAGTCAGTCTTCTGACACTGACTTTGGTGGCCCCCGACATGTGTATAATGCTTTATACCATGGTAGTTAATAGTTCTGGGGAGGATAAAGCTTAGTGAAATCTTCGTATTCAAACTATGGAAACAGAACCATTTCCAAGGAAAGCAATTTGACTTTTCTCTTCTGTGGCTTAGTAATTAACTAGTATGTT
This sequence comes from Sigmodon hispidus, assembly GCA_004025045.1. NCBI lineage: Eukaryota > Metazoa > Chordata > Mammalia > Rodentia > Cricetidae > Sigmodon > Sigmodon hispidus. Next base: position 13,150 of record PVIH01014423.1, on the reverse strand, counting down.
TCAGTAGGAGACCCAAGGTAGATTATCAAATGGCCTAAGTCAAAGGCATATTTTTATGCCTGAGTCTGTTTCAGTTAGTTACTTCAGCAAATAGACATCAGATTTCAGACACAAAACTGAACATCATATATACATAATATACATATTATATATATGACACAAATGCAAGTTTAGCTAAGGTCACAGAAGGAGAGGATAAAGAGTAATATGTAATTTTTAAATTAGCTGAGCCTTTACTGGAATAGTAAAAGTCTTTCTGTTCACAAGGGCAACGGTGCTTTTCATTATTGTGTAAAGGAAGGCTTTATAAGCAGCTTTTCTTTAATCCTGAAAGCACCCATAAAGATTATTTGAATTTACCTTCATCAGTATTTCAGAAAAACAGCACCTCTAATCTAAAAATCACTGCACATATCAAAGCTGTGTGCTGTTGATGCCTATCTTTTTAAACCAAACCTCTGTGAGTATGGCTAGCCTACCATGGTAGTGCACAAGAGTCTGGTAGGTATTGAGTAAATTCACCCTTAGACCAGAATAGAAAGGAAAGTTCATTGAGCACAGTGTAAGTGGGCAACAGGCTGAACAGTAACTAGGGTAGGACTGAGCAGAAGGCAAAGGGCTGGGGGGGAGGGTCTCCATGTGAGGGAAATATTTTTATAGTATTTGTTTGTGTGCAGTTTCTTGGGATGTAATTTGTGATCATGCTCAGCAGGACAATCCAGATTGGTCAATGCAGCATTCTGGATGGGGTGGGGGCAGAGGTAGTGTGAGCTGATGGTTATATAATTTCCAGTTTTATGATCTTTGTCATGCAAATAGGGACTATGAAAAATAAGACCATGCTAATAAGGGAAGTCCTATTTGGTTAAAGTTCTATGCTAGTAGAGAGGGCAGGTCATCGAGCTTTGGTTTACCACCTGTGGTGTCAGGTTATACCATTCTGAGGCTTATTGTTTGAGATTCTTGGGTCATAATTATAAAAACTCCCTGATGGAGACTGAATTAATTTTCTGGGTCTAATCTAATTGATGGCCAAATTTAAACTATGTTCCTAATTTATTTCTCCATTAATATTTTTTTAGTCTTGTCCACCATTGCTTTCAATTCTAAGTCAAGCTAGCAGATAATAAAATAGATGATGGACAGAGAACATAATATAAGTGGAAAACTATTTACATGTACTCCTATTCGAGAATTAATATTACATTCATTCCTCAACACATAATAAACTAAAATATCAGTATTCCATGGCATTCTGCCATGAACACAATGCCTTTCAACTACTCTGTCAGGTGAATAGGTTGAGACTCTGCTGCACAGTACATTTTTGATGAAGCAATGTCTTTTGAGTTCCAAACATCTAATTGAAAAGCAGACCTTTGAAAGATAACCAGATCATCATAACAAAGCCACAAAATACACATTTGTGCTTCTTTCTTTCCACAGTTTTGACCTCTAACATTACACTAACAGTTCACACAACAGTCTTTTCAGTAAGGCAGGAGCTGCACTCTCCATCTTCAAGATGAAAAAATAAAAATACAGAACATCTCAGTACATTTTTCAAGTTTCTACAGTAAGTGCCAGAGATAGAGTTAAGCTTCTCCTTTTACAGTAAATACAGTGTTCACATTTTCAGAGTTCATATCATTATCTTATTTTTTTATGAAAGAAATGACCCAAATATTGTATGACAACAAAGCCAAGAAAAAAAAACAGTAGTATGCAAAAATAAAATCTGAAAGCAATTATTACCTTCCAACTACTGGGAGGTTATAGAGAAGTTTGGAGTAATATCTCCCGTGTTACAATTTTCTCTGGAAAGGAAGTTATTAAAAACCCTGTAGACTAGACTCTTGAAGTGTTACTCTGGTTAAAAAGCATTGCAAAGAAACGTTCTGCAAAACAAAGCCCTTCTCACATCAAAAAGGTGATGTGAAGAACACTGCTCTGTTGAAGTTTTCAGCAGGAAATTTATTCAGCAAAGAAAATTTGTCTGCTGAAAATTTCATTGACTCCTTGTGATGGCCATTATTGGTCTGGAACTCAAGGTAGATGACAACATGCCTTTGATTTGGATCTTGAGGCTGGAAGCCTATATAAGGACAGTGGAAGAAGAAAGTGTTTCTTTGCCTGCTTGACCACTCCTCATCAGCACATCCATTCTTTCATTGGCAGTGGAATCTACTTCTTTGGGATTTCAGCATATACAGGAGACCAGCTACACTCAGCCTTGTGGAACTGAGAAACACACACACACACAGAGAGAGATATTTCATACAGTCTGTGACTTTAGGAAACACTAATACCTTCCTGTTAATATAATAATCACTGTATAAAATCATGATAACCACATATTTTAAGAAGAAAATATAGTGTGGAGTAAATATGCTCACTGCTTGAAGTTTATAAGTGAACAGACAGCATTTGAGTCCTCCTACATCATCCCTCCCAAACACAGGCCAAATTTGCCACCATCCGCATAGCATTATGGCATGAGGTCCTTCATGATCCACACCTTCACCTCATCTGGGACTCACCACACTTGTTTTAGTTTTAAAATAATTATAAGGGAAGGATGTGAATTCTACTTCACTTTTAGACCATGGACATTTTTTCATAACCAATTCTTATTTGTTGGAAATGGTGCCTGGAGTTCTGTATTCTGAGAAAACATGTCTGTATCTCTTAATTCATGTGCTTAGTTAACAGTTACCCAGTCAGCCCAAAGGTTCTGAGACTGAGTAGTATGTTTGCTCTGTTGTAATTAAAGGCTGGCTCCAATGACTCATTTTTACTTATTTATTCATAATGCTAATATCTTATGTGAATACATATTGTAAAGAAATAATATGCTGGAAAATTAATCAAGTGTGTCAAGAAAGAAGCAAAGCATACTCCTCCTTAAAACAGGGATGTGCAGGGTCTGCTACACTTTGATCTGCTCTCTCCCACCCAAGGCAACAGCAGAAAAACATTTTAGTTTCTGGGCCAGAATACACTTGTTTATTGAATCCAACTTTTCTCTTTTCTTAATTATTGACATCAATATTGAGTATGAAAAGATGAATTTTAATGACTAATTTAGATAAAAGATAATGACTGTTCAACTGGGAAATAAATTGTTTACCATTTTTCCATCTATCTTTAGAGACTTCAAAGAGTATAGTGGTGAGGGAAGAGGCAGTTCTGAGGTGGCCCACAATTGGGAGATGATAGCCATAGCAAGGGTGAGTTAACCAGTCCACAGGATACAGGAGGTGATGAGTAAACCACACAGATGTGTCACTTTTAGTATGATCTGCAAAGCAGGTGTCTAGATCCCAAGGAAAGGCTTGTGAAAAGATCCAGGCATGGCCATGTGTACCAAAGGATGCTCACAGAGAAGCTAAAAGCATTGGACAACTGAGAACAAGGATCAAGAGAATGAATGATGGGGATACCCTCTCAGATTCATGTGCTTTCCTAAGGAGTGTGAATGATATTACAGTTAGTACAGGTTCCTATGACTGGCATCTAATAGCATTTCTTTTATACATGATGACTAGATCTTTACTAATGAGAGGCCCCGGAACTATTTATATTTCTCAGTAAATTTACATTCACTTGACTATTGGCCAATGAAGATATACACAAAAGGTATTTGCAAGGTGGAGAACGATATGTATATAAACATATTATCATGATTGTTAGAATTTAAAGGAAGATATATTTCAGTTCATCATCAAGAGAAAAGTGTTTATGAAGTACAACTGCCTAGCAGCCTAGCAGGCTTCCTTGTAACCAGAGAGCCGGAAGTGGCTTAGTCAACACCAGTGCTTGAATGTGTCACAAAGAGGAAAATAACGTCAGAAAACAGCCCCTAACGCATGATTTCTGGTATCTGACAATATTTTACGTATCCTCCTAATTCATTCTGTCCTATTTTATGTAAGCATCTGAATAAATGCAGATATGGTTGCCATATAACCAACGACTTCTTGGTTAGATTCAGAGTCCGTTCCACAAGATGGAGTTCATGCCTGTTACTGTAAACCTGGCCAACACCCTGTGGCCAGGAAGATCAAAGACCCTAGGGAACCCATTACTTAATTTTGCTAAATGGATGTCATATTAAATCTCCTACTTATTTGATGGTCGTCTATCTTTGGAGGGTTTAGTTCCTTTTTCTGAAGATTTCTCAGTGAGCTCTGATCCAGTGAGCTCCCAATAGTCAGTCAGCCATCTCTGTGGGTCACCTCCTCATGATCCTGATCACTTTGCTCATATACTGTCTCTTCTCTCTCTCTTCAGCTGAACCAGGAGCTCAACCTGGTGCTTAGCTATGGATCATTGCTTAATTATGGGTGAAGGTTCTATAAAGACAATTAGGGTGGTCATTCATTTAATATAAGGGAAGTTCTGTTTAGACACCCTCCCTACTATTGCTTGGAGTCCTAGCCAGGGACATTATGTGGGTTCTTGAAGGTTTCCTTAGTACCAGGTTTCTTTCAACCCCTACAGTGGCTCCTTCTATCAAGATACACATTTCTTTTTTTCTTCGTCTCTGTTGTTCTTCTCACTCAACCATCTCCTTCTCTCATGATTTTGGACCTACCTCAACTGGATATGCCAGACTGAATTGACCCACTTTGGGACTCCTTTCCCTCTTTGGGGAATGGATGAATGGATGGGGTGAGGGGAGACTGAAGGAGGACTGGGAGAGACTGGGAGGAGAGAAGGGAGGGGGAGCAATGGTATATATGGGGGAAAAAAACTTTTTAAATAAATAAATAAATCTCCTCCTCAATACTTACCTTTTATGTTAATAGATTAGCACAGCTGTTGAACTTCATCAAAGAGACTTTTTTGAGGCCAGTAGTTAATACAGACTCACAACTGGTGGAAGTGTAGGGAATAAATGACTGTGAGGTGCTGTGAAGTACTAAGGTAGGACGCATGTAACATACACCCCAAAAGGCTAGGGAACATGCCAGAAGAAGAGAAGGCAGAAAGAATGTAAGTGAGATGTTGGGAAATACTATTGTGAAACAGTGTCTTCTGGGAGTTGCATGACTGGTGTACTCATAAAGCCATAATAGCTATAGTTGCCTGCATGCTAGCAAATTAGTGAACCTTCCAGCATGGATGACAGAGAGGATCATGAGATCTCACACCACTGGGAGAGAGAGGATCACTGTTCTTCAGGGGTGTGGTACTCACATACACACACAGTAAGTTGCCTATATTGTAGTTGATGGCCCTATTGAAGCACACGTGTACAGCATCAATGGAACTCAATAGATTATAAACAACAAAGATAGGAGGAGAAGCCTGGGAAAGGATGTGAGGGGTACTGGGAAGAAGTCAGAAGGGAGGAGGATAGGGTGGTGGATATGATCAAAATTCATTATATGTATGTAAGAAATTATCAAAAAAGAAACAAAATATACTTTCAAAAGAGAAATATTGACAATAATCAATATAGAGTTAGATAGTGTGTGCCCAAACACATATAGAAGAAATAAGTCATAGTGTCGTATATAACAATGTGACTAATAAATAGTGTTTTAATAATACATTCTGTACCTTAAACAACTAGAAGAAAAAAGGCTCCAATCATAAAATAATGACAAGATAGACACTATCATTTTAATTGGTTTCATACTTAGCATATACATGTATTGAAATGTGTGTAGTATTATGTATCAGTTAAAAAAATAATGATTCAAGGAGCTGAAAATGTTAACTATCCAGATTTGATAAGCACATACTGCATACATGTATCAAATTATTACAATGTACCCCATAAATACATACAATTAAAATGGTAGCAAAAACTGAAAGTACTCCTTTTTATCAATAAAGGTAAGAGTGAAATATATTTTTATGTATAGTTATGTGCTTTTTTGTTGGAGTACAAAAGTAGGCTTTTATTCCCAACCCTATAGAGACTAGACTGCAAGCAATCTTTACATTTTCCAAGCACTACTAGTCCTTGAGAAAACCAGCTGTCAGGCATCAGAGGTGTATGAATACCAACCGTGTGCATGCCTTCCAATGTGCTTTCATTCTGAAAGTATCATCAATGGCCCCTACTCTGTAGGGAAACTTGCAATTTATTGCAGAGACTTATCGCTACAGGCAGGCTGTGTTTTACTTCCACAGTAAAACAGTTGTGATAACACAGGACAAGTAACAGAAATAGATTCTTAAGCAAAAGGGAAATTATTTTTCAAGGGACTTCAAAGGTTGAAAGAATAAGGAGCATCAGAAGGCGAAGACCTTGAAACCTGTGATTATCTTAGAAAAACAAACAAACAAACAAAAATCTAGGGATCTATTTCTTCATAAAGAACTATCCAACAATTTCTCCTGCCTGATCTTTATGCTTTCAGGTTTCAAATTCTTGAAACAAAACACCCAATCAGTTCAGATTAAACTATATGCCCAGTCCATCAAAGTACAAGAAAGAATGTCAAACCCTAAGGACCCATCTGTGAGGGTCCTTGCCTCCTACATAAGACTCAAAATACAGGGGAGGCAATTCTCAAGAACAAAGTATTATGTGACTTGTGTATTGCCTAAACAGTTAAAAAAAAAAAACAGTCAGTGTTCTACCAATATACATAGTGCATTTGTTAAATTCAAGGTCTACTATAATTTCAATCCTGGCAGCTTCAAAAAATCAATTTTTCTCTATGTACCTTCTCCAAAGTTGAGATGACTTGCATCACTCTGCCATCCATTTACTTTGCTTAAAAAGCAGGGAACTAGCCAAAGTTTTACTCCCCAAAACATTTGTCTGTGAAAGGATCTGGTCTTTCAGTACAGATCAAGTGGCCTAGTTTCTGTTTGAGACCATTATTTAAGACCCAGACATTTCAATGTCCTTCTAATGAGCTGTCATTATCTGAGGGCTGTTTTCCAATGTCCTGGTTTCTTGCCATTGTCCTCTCATGGCCTAAATATTTTTTATACATAACAATGCCTTAACGCTTTGTAGCCTGGATGTTTTAAATCCAAATCATTAAGTCTTTCCAGATATAATTTCGATCCCAGGACTGGAGCTGCAGACAAATTACATCTTTATATGTAAAGCAAATAGATTATGAAGCAATTATTTTAATTAATCAGAATTTAAAGGATCAGCAAATACAATGCATTCTTGTAGGTTTTGTTTGTAGGGATTCAAAAGCATCACAATTCAAAATCGAAGATTTTTCTCTTTAATTTTAGGATAATAAGAAAGAATTTCCAAGCCCTAAAGCTGAAGTCAGTTTGTTGAGGACCACTCAGGAATGTGACTTATGTCTTGTCTTTTATTCATGCTGTGATTTTTTGAGGGAGCACAGTTTGATTAATGAGTATAACACCTGAGTGCCATCCTGATCCCCGCAGATGCTGACCTGTCATGTTGGCATCTGGTAATCAGAGGAAACCGGGGACACCTTTCTAAAGACACACTATTGCAGGACAAATCTGACTCTCAGCCGAAGGTTCCCAATTATAGTTGTTTTTTTTTAACTATTATTATTTAGTTTGCTGTTTGGAGCTGTTGTGGTTCCACATCGGACTGCACTTATATTTCAATGGAAGTGTTCTGAAGAAAGGAGTGGATGCCACTGGTGGAGTAGATGAAGGAGTCAAGGAATTTACCCTTGAGTCTTTTGGTTTGTCTTTTCCCCTCTCTCACCTGGGAGAGCATTTATAGTGTCAATGTGGCTGTAGCTAATAATCCAGATACGTCAGGGACAGGAGTAAAACCACTGATGTTGTCTTTGTGAATGTAACAATGACATCTAACAGAGTCTATAAATTCCATATTGAAGGAAATGTCTAGAAGACTGTTAACTGCAGATTTGGACATATTTTGTACAGTTGTCAAAGGAATTCCCATTATTTTCTCTAAGGCTTTGATTAGCAACAAAATGACAAATGCCATGCCCTGCTTTCTAAAGTAAACTTGGTTTTAAGCCTGCGGAGGCGAGAAATGTATATCAGATTCCCCTAGAACTGAAGTTACAAGGGATTGTAAGCCCCCACCTGTAGTGGAATTTATGATGGTAATAGTGTACTTATTTGTCCTGCATATGAGTTTGATAGAAAGCTGATTGGCCAAAGGCAGACAGGAAGTGTGGGTGGGGCTACCAGGCTAAGAAAAACCAGGAACATCTCAGAACAGAGACAGATGGAGACATGACAATGAGACGGCAGCAGATACAGAGGAAAGAAGCTGAAATGCTGCTCTGAGAAAAGGTACCGAGCCGTATGGCTGAAAAAGATGAGTTGAGTTCAGATGAAGGAGTTAGCAAGTTATATGCCTGTGCCCTAGGTCAATCAGCATAATAATAATACAAGGGTCTGTGTGATTATTTGGGCCTAAGTGGCAGTGGGGCTGAGAGTGGGTCCAAACCTCTGATCTAGACCAGAAAGTCAAGGTCAGAAACATAATACAACACCCACCTGAGTGCTGTGAACTGCATTCAGGTTCTTTACAAGAACAGAAAGTGCTCTTCTCTACCTACTCATCAGGTCCTACTACTTTTCCACTGAAACTCAAAATGATATCATCTAAGTTTTATTATTTTATGCAGATAAAGAATAAGCCCTTTCTCCCCTCGCCCCTATAGTTGCAATTTACTCAGGAGATCTTATCTCCCTTTCCCAGGGAGATCCATGGACCTTTTTCTTAGGTTCCTTCTTGTTATGTAGCAGCTCAGGGGCTGTACATTGTACTGTGATTATCCTTTGATATGCATCTAAATTCCACTTATGAGTGAGTATATACCATGTTTATCTTTCTGGGTCTGTGTTTCCTCACTCAGGATAATATTGTTGTAAAAGGTTTTGTCCTGGACTTTCCGGGCCTGGACCAAAGGTTTAGCCTCACTCTCAGCCCCACTTTGCCTCAAATAATCACTCACACGTTTATATTATTTTATGCTGATTGACCTACAGCCCAGGCATATCATTTGCTAGCTCCTTCATGTGAACTCAGTCCATCTTGTTCAGTCGAGTGGCTTGGTACCTTTTGTGAAAGCAGCATTTCCTTTGTGTCTCCTGGTTGCTCTGGTGACTCTGGCATCTGTGTTGGGCATCTGTGTCTGGTGTATGTCTGGCATCTGTCTAGTGTCTGTCTGGCATCTCTCTGGCATCTGTCTGTGTCTGCTCTGAGATGTTCCTGAGATTTCTTAGCCTGGTAGCCCCACCCACACTTCCTGTTTGCCTTTGGCCAATCAGCTTTTTATTAAACCCATAGGCAGGACAAATATTTATATTATCAACATAATCCCACTACATTTCCCCTTTTTCTCTTTTTAAAACAAGAAGAACCCCAAATCTAATATCCTTTTTATCCCATTATCTATAGCAACTTGTAACCAATACTGTAAACAAACACAAACATCCATAATCCATTTTTTGGGAATGTGGGTGTAATTCTCTATGCTACTTCCTGCTGAAAGGGAGTGTTGGCAATCCCATGGGACTCTAAAGAAAATTGTAAGATTATGGATAAGTCTTTAGTGGAATAGTCTGTAAGACTGGTTATCTCAGACAATCTCCTTGAATACAGAACTCAGAGAAAACTTCAACAGAGGTGCTCTGAATTGCTGAATCATCTGGGCCATCCATTTCCACTGGAGACTTTTCAGGGGGGTCTTCCTTGATCAAACTTAATTTTTTTTAACTCTGAATAAATTCACATCTTCTCATTTTCTGTAGAAATAAAAAGAAATCTTCTTCTCCAAAGCAGCATATCTTTGGATTTCAATTTTAATGTCAACTCATTTACCAAATATATAGGTTGAATTAATGCAACAGCACTTATATTCAAATGGCTTTTAGCAGCTTTTACTACTTTCTTTATAGTCAAAAAACTTAAAGACAAGACAGTAATATACAGTATCCAAACATTCTTTATATTTTCCATTTTAATATGGCTTACTACTATTTCTTTGTACTCTTTCTTTTTTTAAGGACTTTCTCTATCCTTTTTTTAAATTTTCTCTCTCAAGTCTACATATATTTTAAACATACCCTAAACTTTATAGTTTTTTTCTTTTTAAATCTGTCTCTACTGTATATCTCTTATCTTTACTGTTTCTGACTACCTTTTGCTTGGCTAGGGTGGCTATTTCTTTCTGTTTCTACATACCTTTAATCTGCCAAAGGTTTGTCTTAAACATTAAAGGCTTCACTAGTGTGGGTGACTCCATCCATCTCCCTTTATTATGTTCTGGTCTGTCTTTACCTTTAATCCTCCACCCAATTTCCTCTTTTTCTGTTTCTGACCACACCCTTAATCTGCCAAGGTGTGATGCTAAGGATTAAATGCCTCACTAGGGTGGCTGCATGGCTCCACTCACTCTTAGTCTAACTGAAGTTTAGCTTTTTAGCTAATTATCAGAAACAATTTTCACTCTGGGGAATTTTAGGGTTTGCATAGTCATCAAGTAAAGCACTGCTATCTGATGCTCACTAATTTCATTTAAGTATTTGGCAGCAAAGCCTCTCAAAAGACTCACAAGTGCTTTGCCTTTAAGGCTGAATCAGAAAAGTCTCACTTTAAAAAGCTTTATGTGGGTGTATATCACCCACATTGGGCTGCCATTTGTTATATATGGTTCTGGCCCAGACTTTCTGGGGCTGGATCAAAGGTTTAGTCTCACTCTTGGCCCCGCTTAGCCTCAAATAATTACACACAGGCTTATAATAATTTTGTGTATGCTAATTGACCTAGGGCTTAGACATATAATTTGCTAACTCCTTCATCTGAACTCAACCCATCTTGTTCAGCCACATGGCTCAGTACCTTTTCTCATAGCAGTATTTCCTCTGCATCTCCTGGCAGCTCCAGCAACTCTGGTATCAGTGTCTGATCTGAGATGTTCCTGAGTTTTCTTAGCCTGGTAGCCCCACCACACTTCCTGTTTGCCTTTGGCCAATTAGCTTTTTATTAAACCCTAGACAAAACAAATATTTACATTACCAGCACAATCCCACTACATAATATTTTCTGGTTCCATTCATTTACCTGCAAATTTCAGTATGTCTTTTTTTTTTTCTGGTGAGTATTTCTCCATTGTATAAATGTACCACATTTTTTAAATCCATTCTTCAGTTAAGGGTATCTTAAGTTGTTTCCAAGGTCTGGCTCTTATGTATAAGGCTGCTATGAACATAATTGAACAAATATCCTTGTGGTAAAAATATGCATCCTTTGGGTATGTGCCCAAGAGTGGCATTGCTGGACCATTGGGCAGGTGGGAAGATAACATGAGGGAATGGAATGGTTGAGTTGGGGGAGTGGCAGAGAAAGAGAACAGCAAAATAGATATCTTTATATAGGGGGCCATTGTGGAGTTAGAAACTTTTTGCTAGGGAAATACCCAAGCACCCACAAAGATGACCCCAGCTAAAATTCCAAACAGTAGTAGAGAGGGGGCCTAAACTGTCCTTCCCCTATAATCAAATTGATGACCACCCTAATTGTCATTACAGAGCCTTCATCCAGCAACTTTGAAAGCAGATACAGAGATCCACAGCTAAACACTGGGCCGAGCTCCTAGTTCAGCCTAAGAAAGGGAGAAGAGTTTATAAGCAAAGGGGTCAAGATCATAATGAGAAAACCCACAGAGAAAACTGATTCAAGCTATTGGGAGCTCACTAACTCTGAAATTATAGCTTGGAAACCTACATGGGACTAAACTAGGCCCTCTGAACGTGGATGACAGTCAAATGGCCTGGGCAGTTGTGGGGTATCTGACAGTGAAATCAGAATTTATTCCTCGTATATGAACTGGTTCTTGGAGCCTATTCCCTGCAAAGGAACATCTTGCTCAGCCTTGATACTAGGGGAGGGGCTTGGACCACCTCAATCGGATATTCCAGACTGTATTGACTCACCCTAGGAGACCTTACCCTCTCTGAAGAATGGATGGAGAGACGGGGATGGGGTAGCTGGGGGAGGGGAGGACTGACAAGAGGGAGGGAGGAAAACAGTGGTGGATGTTTTAAAAAAACTTGTAAATAAAAAAATAAAATTAAACAAAAGAAGAAGCCCCAGTATATTTTGAATTTCATGGTGTACATCAGAGTCCAGACTGGACACATGGGCAGGATTGAGGGGAGAAGACATTATCTATAAATATAAAGCAGTCGTATTGCATTGTCATAACTGCACTATCAGTGTTAGAGCATCTCTCTCCTCCTTTCAAGAATGGTAGACTTTCAAGAATATTATGTCTGTTAATGGAGTGTTTAATAGGTTCTAACTCAGACAGAGGATGGCCTATTGAAAGCATTTGAAACTACTGTGAAACAGGAACTTTGAGAAATAACATTAAGCCACATTGAAACATTACTTTAAAACTTATTAAACCTTTCAAGATCCTTCTCAGTGGGTTCTCTCAAACAACTTGAGATTGTTTGACTAGCAATCTTTCACAGAGAAGGAGCTTGACACTCATATAGCCATGGGGGAGGGAGAGGTCCTGTTCACAGAGTTTTCTCAGGACTAAATGACTATGTTAGAATAACTGGAGTTTCCAAGCTAACATCTACAGAGGAGAAAAAACTTGTGACATTTGTCTTTCTGGGTCTGGCCTATTGCCTCATTCAAAATGATTGTTTCCAGTTCCATCCATTTACCTCCCAATGAAATTGCGTAACTTCATTTTAACCAGCTGAATAGTATTCCTCCACAATGCAAATGTACCACATTTTAGAATCCCTCTCTCAGTTGATAGATAACTAGAATTTTTCCATCTCCTGGTTATTATGAGCAATGAACATTGATGAGAAAATATTGACAGAGTCGGAGTTGAAATCCTCTGGGCATAAACACAAGCACACTAGAGCTGGATCATAAGGTAAATCTATTTTTAGCTTTTTTGTGGAACCACTCCACTGATTCCCATAGTGAGGGCACCGTTCTGAATTCCCACCATCAGCATCAGTGAACAGATGGTTCCCTGGCCAGTATTCTCTTACTTTAGCCATTCTGACTGAGGTGATAGGAAATCTCAAAGAAGTTTTGAATTGCATTTCCCCAGTGACCAATAATGTCGAATATTTTTGGAATGTTCCCCTCGCCTTCCTTTACTAAAAAATAAATTCCTTTCTCACACAATGCATCCTGATTATTGCTTTCCCCCATTTACTACTC